>JASAMX010016980.1:0-67539 GCA_030248175.1 Microlaimidae sp. YZB2_3
TATTGCTAAGTGAGTGTTAATGAAAAAAAATAATAGAAAAAGAGAAAAAAAGAAAAAAGAAAAAATGAAAAAGGATGAAAACAGTAGAATTAAACTATGCATAGACTATGCTTAGTATAATATTAATTCTGTTATCTAATCATTAAGAAAAAATGCTTTCAAGTTTCCTAGGGACTATTTTTTATTATTTTTATTAAATTAAAAAGTTTTCAAAAAATTAGCAAAATAGTCTTATAACATAACTCTTTAATTATTTATAAATTTAATACAATAATAGGGCGAAGCTCCGCAGCTCCTGAAGCTCCAAGAAGTTAAGCCCAAATCTTAGTTCGTAGTAGTCTGGAGAACGTCACCTATGTAAATAACATCCAGCACCATTCAATAATGAATCCCCGTGATTCATAGTATTTCTGGATGCTAAATATGCATGTTAAATAAAAAAATTAGCGGTTATGTCAACAATATAATTGCTTGCAAAATATTTTGATTTTAAAATTTCTTTAAAGTTTCAGTTGTGCAATATATTAACGCCAAAAAACGCTGAAAAAACTGAGATTTCAGACTGCCACCAGCTGTGGATTTTGCACCGAAATCTTCTATTCTCAATGAATAATTAAGGGTCTCATTCTTACTGTTAGGGGACGAAAAAAAAGTTGATTTGACATCCAGACCGCCCAGCCATGCCACATGCTCTCGCCTTGCGCCGTTTCAACACGTGGCCTTTGACGAGGTTCGACACTGCCAACCTCCCAGGTTTGTTCTATTTTGGCGCTTTCGGTGCTCCGGGAATTCCACCGAACGGTGGAGCTGGCATAGTAAACACGTGGAAACTTCCTACTTGCCGCAATAAAATCCCCACTCCCAACTTGACGCCTCCACCTCCCACCTCAGACCCCGGCCGCAAAACGAGACCACAACGCAAACCACGACGGGACCGGGGCCGAGACCGGGGACCACGACGGAGGGGAATTGACCAAGGGGCGGAGGTTGGAGACTACAACCGAGCTGGAGGGAAACAAACTACGAAAGAAGTGTGTCCCACTACAGAAGGTGTTTCCATTTTTTAATCTGTAAGGTTTCTTAGAGCTTGTCGTCACCAATTTTGAGCCGATTTGTGTATTAAAGTTCAAAGATTTTTAAAGTATTAGTGAAACTAAGTTTTCTACAGTAAGTCTTGTCCCCTAAAAAGACACATGATTAATATGGGGCCTCAAAAAATTGTTAAAACAGAGCGGCCTAAGTCAACGTCAACGAACATACTTCCTTCGCACAGAGTTTAATCTTTTAATTTTGTACAATTGCAACCAGTATTTTTTGTTAACTCAAAAAAGGGATTTTTTCTTAATACAAAAACTTATCTTACTAAATACTAACCTTATTGCTAAATTCCACACGGTTTTATGCTTGAAATTTTTGAAATCAATGAAACAAAAAATATTGGCGGATGCGACCAATTTTTTTTATTTATCTCTCATATACGTCTCATTTTTATTGATACTCAAAATATTTATGAATAACTTATATTAATTATAGTTTGTTTGTATTTACAAAACGAACGAGGCAAAGTCAAATACAACATTGTGTTCTTGAAAGTGATAATACCACTTGTGACGACTGTAGGCGACAAGATGACGATTTTTCTGAGAAAAATACCGTAGGGTCTCCCTTTCAATTTTCTAGCTCCCTCTCAGTCCGGCGAATTACTGCACGATGGGGCGGGCCTCTGCTGAATTATCACCGTGTTATTCATAAAAAGCCTCTGGGACCCGGGTCCCAAAGCGGAGGTGGGTCCAAACCGTATCCCAGTCCGTTTTGATCGTCGTACTTCTTCTCGCGAGTACACCGCTTGCACTCTCCGTACCATTAATCGCGAGTACTGACGCTCTCCACCACGATGCAACATATCAATTTAAATTTGCGTAACTATTAAAAAAAAAACTGAATTACAATTCCACGTCAAATTCGAATATCAGTTGCAAGATTTATTTAAGTTTCACTTCATTAAACTCTAAAAGTTAAAAATAATGCAAAATGCAAAAATCTCTGACAAATTAAACAGCTTATTGGACAATCGAAATGCCGCTTCCACAAAACTGGGACCCTCTGCACCGCCAGACCGGGTCTGCGGGGGAAAAAGAAGGGCCTAGATTTGTCGAGACCGGGCTTTGCAAAAGATTTATGATTAGCACGGGCGGGTTCCTACATTATTCTTATTACCAGTAAGTTCTGCAGTTATTATATTAGAATAATAGCTCACACAACGGCTCACACAATAGCTCATTATAAAAATTTTTTGTGGCAGATGATATTGATACATAAGTGCGTATGTGTATTTTTGGGCGTCAAAAAAAGGCGGATTATCTTTCCCCTTTCGTTGTCCGGCCTACGCGGCAGCGGATAGCACGTCAAGTCGACTTTTGGAGGCTTACAGGTTCAATTCTGTATCGGCCAAAATTTTTAACAAATTTGGCTGTCTAAATTTTTCAGCGCCTGCTTATTTCCGCTTTTACTTTGAGTCGTCACATTACACTGAGTTGTATTTCAGTTGGTTTCAGATTCGCGGGACAGGAGACTGGAAAGGAGATATTGTTTGAACAGGCGAAAAAATGATTAGCGCACGGATTCGCGGAGGCGTAGTTACCATCCAGTAAACCGACACAGTCGAACACTGAAATTAAAATTCAGTATAATGTGACAACCCAAAAGAGAAGCGAAAATAACCAGGCGCTGAAAAATTTAGACAGCCAAATTTATGGAAAAATTTGGCCGATACAGGAATTGAACCTGTAACCTCGAAAGTCGACTCTGACGTGCTATCCATTACACCATAGGCCGGACAACGAAAGGGGAAAGATAATCGCCTTTTATTAACGCCGGAAGAGACACATACGCGGTATCGTATGTGTCACAATAGTCTGCACAAAAATTTTCTGGTGAGCTATTGTGACCCGTTGTGTGAGCTATTATTCTAAAGTGATGACTCAGAACTACTGGTGGTGAGTGTAAGAGGAACCCCACCGTGCTATTCATAAAACTTTTGGACCCGGTCCAAAGCGGACTGGGCCTCTTTTTACGCAGACCGGTCTGCGTAGAAAGCGGTCCCAGCCCGTTATAGACTGCAATTCACACGTCCAAATAAGCTGTTTCGTTTGTCAGAGAATTTTGTTTACATTATTTTTAACTTTTAGAGTTTAATGAAGTGAAACTTAAATAAATCTTGCAACTGATATTCGAATTTTAACGTGGAATTGTAATTCAGTTTTTTTAATAGTTTACGCAAATTTGATTAAATGTGCATAGTAGAAAAGCGTCGTACTCGCGATTAATAGTACGAAAATCAAGCGGTGTACTCGCGAGAATAGTACAACAATCAAAACGGACTGGGATCGCTTTGGACCCAGTCCGCTTTGGACCGGGTCCAAAAGTTTTATGAATAACACGGGTGAAGTAATTCACAACCAGCCCTATCGTGCAGTGGTAGCGCGCCGGACTGAGAAGAGGAGGCTTGGAATTCAATGAAAGGAAACCTGGGTTCGGATCCCAGTACGGGTATTTTTCTCCAAAAAAAATCGTCATCTTATCTCGCCTCCAGTCATGGGTCGTCACAAGTGGTATCACTTTAGAAGGGGACGCGAAATGTTGTATTTAAGCTTTGTTGGTATTCGTTTTGTAAATACAAACAAACTATAGTAATATAAGTTATTAGTAAATATTTGATATAGATAAAAATAGATGGTATATAAAGATAAATAAAAAAATTCGTCAGTTTCATCCACCAATATTTTGTTGTTTTCGTCATTTTAATACAAAAACCCAGAGCATAAAACCGTGTGAAATTTAGCAATAGGGTTAGTATTTCACGCTAATGAAGGACTCGGTATAAAATTTTGTAAGAAAAAATCCGTTTTGAGTTAACAAAAATACTGGTTATAAAACAAATTGTACAAAAATTGGGGATTCTAGATTATAAACTCTGTGCCGAAGGAAGTATGGAAAAACATTGACGTTGACTTAGGCGGCTTGTTTAACAATTTTTTTGAGGCCATATATTAGTAGTGTGTCTTTAGGACAAGCTTTACTGTAAAAAACTTAGTTCACTAATCTTTATAAATCTTTGAACTAATACACAAATCGCTCAAAAATATGACGGAGCAACGGAGCTCTAAGAAACCTTTACAGATTAAAAATGGAAACACCTTCTGGTGGTTCCGTGGACACTTCTTCCGTAGTTGTTTCCTCCAGCTCGGTTGTAGTTTCTCCAACCTCCGCTTGGGTGGTCAATTCCCCTTCGTCCGTGGTCACCTCAGCCTCAGTGGTCACTTCCGCTTCTGTGGTCGTTTCCTCGCCGGGGGTGGTGGCTCTGGTGGTCGAGGTACCGCCGCAGGCGTCAACATACCTAGAGTAGGGATTTTATTTCAGTAGGAAGCGTTTTAGCGGTGTTTATATAGGCTCCAGCCGTTCAGCAGGACGGAGTTCCGGAGCACCGAAAAGCGCCAAAAATAAATCAAACCTGGGTGGTTGGCAGCTGTTCGAACCTTCGTCGAAGGCCAGTGTTGGAGCGGCGCAAGGCATATTGTACTTGTAACCGGACGAGCATGTGTAGAACGATGGCTGGCAGTCTGAAATGTCAATAAACTTTTTTAACGTCCTGACGGTAATTTTAGATGAGAATATTAATTATTAATTAGAATAGAAGATTTCGTGCAAATCCACAGCTGGCAGTCTGAAATCTCAAAATTTTCAGCGTTTTGGCGTTAATATTGCACGACTGAAACTTTAAAATTAATTTAAAATAGAATATTTTGCAAGCAATATCTGTTGACATAACCGCTAATTTTTTTATTTAACATGCATATTTAGCATCCAGAAATACTATGAATCACCGAAATTCATAGTGAATCGTGCTGGATGTTATTTACATAGGTGATGTTCTCCAGACTACTACGAACTTTGAGTTGAGCTAAGCTTCTTGGAGCTTCAGAGCTGCGGAGCTTCGCCCTATTATTGTATTAATTTTATGAATAATTAAAGAGTAATGTTATAAGACTATTTTGCTAATTTTTTGAAAACTTTTTAATTTAATAAAAATAATAAAAAATAGTCCCTAGGAAACTTGAAACATTTTTTTCTTAATGATTAGATAACAGAATTAATATTATACTAAGCATAGTCTATGCATAGTTTAATTCTACTGTTTTCATCCTTTTCATTTTTTCTTTTCTTTTTTTTCTCTTTTTCTATTATTTTTTTTCATTAACACTCACTTAATAAACTTGAAATAGCTCATTTTAATGGCGTAGCTCTGGAGCTTCCCCCGTTTTAAAGAACCGGAGCACTAGAGCATAATGGTGGAGTGTATGAGCGTCACAAATTTACATGTCTTTTAAAAAAAATGAACGGTGTAACTACAATGAGTCAATGTTGCGATGATTATTCCGTTCTGCTTTGTATCGTCTAGTTTTACTTCACATTCACAGAAAGATAAAAAATCAGTCGAATTTACATATTTTTTGTCTTTTGTTGTGATGGGAAGTTTAACGAAACGGCTCAAAAAAAACTACCAATACATGGAACGAAGAGTGGTAAAAATAGCAGAAAAATAACGGCGAGCGGTTTATGGCAGCCTTTGGAATCAGTCGGATTTACTAATTTTTTGTCTTTTGTTGTGATGGGAAGCTTAACGAAACGGCTCAAAACAACTACCAATACATGGAACGAAGGGTGGAAAAAATAGCAGAAAAATAACGGCGAGCCAGCCTTTGGGATCAGTCGAATTTACAAATTTTTTGTCTCTAGTTGTGATGGGAAGCTTCATGGAACGAAGTGGTGAAAAAAAATTGCAGAAAAATAACGGCGAGCGATTTATGGCAGCCTTTGGGATCAAGGCATATATGGTTCTAGCGAAACATTAACGAGATGAGTTGTTAAAAAATAACATGTTATCGAGAAAAGTTCTAAGCTTACCGGCTTCCCCGTTGGGTTTGAGCTTGGGATAATTTCCGTCAGCCACATTTAAGCAGTCGAACCCGTCGTCTTCTTCCGATTCATCTTAAAATCATACACGTACTTACACGAATTCAGGTAATATAATATAAAAAAAAATAATATTATAATATACCGAAAAATATGCAACTCTTATATAAAAAAGTAAGTAAAAGTAGGCCATTGTAATGAGCCTCTTCATTTAAATGGCACCCTCCATTATAATGGCATAGTAGGCATTTTAATTTGGCGAATTAAAATGGAAAGGAAGCCATTATAATTGCCATTTATTGATTTAATTTCACTTCATATATACAGACGACAAGTGTAATACTGTCCGGGCCACAGAGTTTCCCGTGTCGGTTAAATATGATTCTAGGACACGAGGGTACTGGACACGAGGGTACTGGACACGAGGGTACTGGACACGAGGGTACCGGACACGAGGGTACTGAGCTAAGAAAAAATACGTTTGCCACAAATATGTAAATTTTTTAAACTGAATGGGCCGAACTAAATTTTAATCGTTTGAACGTGAAGACAATTAAACGTTACATAAGTCGTTTCGTTCTTAATTATAAATAACATT
This sequence comes from Microlaimidae sp. YZB2_3, assembly GCA_030248175.1. Lineage (NCBI taxonomy): Eukaryota > Metazoa > Nematoda > Chromadorea > Desmodorida > Microlaimidae > Microlaimidae sp. YZB2_3. The sequence continues at coordinate 6,572 of JASAMX010016980.1, forward strand.
ACATAAGTCGTTTCGTTCTTAATTATAAATAACATTTTTTCTTGCTTAAATATAATGCAATTAAATAATCAAAAAAACTTCGTAAATTGTTTAAAAAACATCATACTAAAACATAAAATTTTTAAAGGTTATTTTACACAAAATTTATACCATGGGTTTTTAATAAAAACAATGATAATGTTTGCAGCTATTTCCGAATCTCTGAAGTTTCAAAACCCTTGCTTTTGAAAAAACTAAATAATTATTATTAAACAACCATGAGTGGAATGAGAACGCCAAGAAGTTATTTAATTACTGTTTTTTTTTCTAAATCATATACTCGTACGAAAATACGAAGCGAGTTTCAGTTTGTTGCTGTCCTTTTTATATTTAAACTCCTTTCATCGACTCTTGATTTAAATAAATAAGTTTTTTTGATAAAATCTTTAAAAATAATAACTCCTGCAAAAATAGATTTTAGCAGTAGAAATGTAAAAAATACCTTCCTGCCGTTTTTAGTCCACTCTAGCTTTAGGAATTTACTTGAACACATGTTAATCATTGAAAACAAGGCAAACAAAATGTGCTTTTAAAACCCAAAAACATACAATTGTTAGATTTTTCATGTATGATATTTTATACATTTAAATCTAAGTATAGAGTCGTAAGTTAAATAATCCAACAACGGATCTTTGGGAGTCTTCAAAACCCATTGCACTGTAAACTTTATTTTCCTAAGCCTAAGCGAAACCCAAAAATTAAGCTAAACTTTATCTTAATATTTCAATAATAGTGTGCTTTTTAAAAATACCGAATAATTTACTGTTAAAAAAGGCAAGCAATTGTTTTTCGGAAAATATTTTACTAAAATGTTTTATTTGCAATTATTTCTGCAGTTATTTTTTCCGAAGGCATTTTTAAGAATTCATTTTTTTCAACACACCACGAAAAATAACCACAAAAATGTTTTGACAGCACAATCAAAGCATAACAGCCACCTTAATGCTTATGATCTTTCAAGTCGTCTCATAGATTCTCAAGATTTTTAAAGCTAGTTATTATATAAAAAAATTCACGAAAATGTATACAAATTACACGAAAATGTTTTAATGTTATGAAATTATTATTTTTGTTTTATGTCTTCTCAATAATTTTATTTTTATAATCATCTTCTATAAGTCAGTCAAACAACTAAATGATATTTAAACATAATAAACTATTGTTATGCAATAAGTTTATTCTGTTTTATGCGGGAAGGTTATATTTTTTGCTTGTCAGTACCCTCGTGTCCAGTACCCTCGTGTCCCCCTTGCATAATGAATCGATTTTGCTGCCAGTTGTGGTGAACGCAATTTTTTTAAGCCCAGTACCTTCGTGTCCAGTACCCTCGTGTCCAGTACCCTCGTGTCCAGTACCCTCGTGTCCAGTACCCTCGTGTCCAGTACCCTCGTGTCCAGTACCCTCGTGTCCAGTACCCTCGTGTTCAGTACCCTCGTGTCCCGTTCCCTTAATTATTGTCCGACACCAGGAAACTCGTGCGGCCCTAAAGACTAAAGAGCCGGAAAAAAGGGGACCTAGGAGCCAAGCAGCCCGAACGAAAGGGACAAAAAACAACACAAAAGAGCCAAGAGGTTAGAGAGTTGGACTTAAGAGCCTGACTTTTTATGACCAGAGCCAGGAAAAAGGGACTTTAGAGCCTTTAACGGCGATTTGTTTTTTAATCACGTTATAAGGCGTAAATTTATAAATAAATACATCAGAGAGGGACTAAACTTTAAAACTAAATTTTATTTTTATTAAGTTTTTTTTAATCACTCCAATGTTTTTGCGTTTTTAACGAATAATTCGTTTTCTTAATAATTCAAAGATCTATAGATTTTCTTAATTGTATTTCTTATTGGCCAAATACAATAAAGGTCAATTTTTTTTTGTAAATTTAGTTTTTTTTCAAAACTTATTCAAAACACTGAAAAAACAAATAGAATAATTTTAAATGTATTTCAAGCTTTAATAAACTTAAAATCACTATTTTAAGGGCAGAACTCGGGAACTTTCCCCACATTAAATGGTTGGATCTCTGGAGCATGATATTGAAGGCTAGGAAAATCACTCTTTTGATTGTGTTGAATATTTAAAAATTTGTAATTTTTTCTAAACCCGATTTTGGAGAAAATTGAGTTTCTATCGTAGCAACTCTCAACAAACACGAACACGCCTAACAAGTTTTTCTGCTAAACGCGTTATTTTTTTATTATTCTTCCTATAGTTTATGTTGTAAACTAAATAGAAAAATTAAGAAATTTAAATACCTCTAAGATGTCTCTATTGGCTAAAATTTAAATATGTAAGCGTAAAAAGTACCAAAAAGCCAAACGTAGGCACTCTATCGGTCGTCGAGAAACAATTTTAGTAATACGCATAAGCAAAAAGAATGATTGCTTAATTATAAAAAATTTCTTATTTAAAAGCATGGAAAATAAAATTTTGTCGCAAATGTGTGACAAACTAAAGTTTAAAAATAATTACAAAAATATATCAAAGTTTAAAACATTCGAATTTATATATAAAAGTTATTTTATTAACGTTTTTTCTACGTTTGGCTCTTTAATCCTTCTTACGATATCGATTTACGCATGTAAACGTTATTTCTAAATAGTTCTGTCCCTTTTGGCTCTTTGGACATTATGTTTCCCTTTTGAGTTCTTTGGTACATAGCTCTAAGGTCCTGCCATTTCCTTCTCCAAATCTCTGCTTTTCTCCGTTGGCTCGATTCTAGGAAATTTGACCCCCATCATTAGAACGCCGCGCACTTGAACGCTGAGCATTAGACCACCGAGAATTTGACCGCCGCAGTGCGCGTTGCTTTAAAAAATAAGTTAAAACTCCCCACCAAAGTAGTATAAACTCTCCTCAAGAATAAAAATACTCAACGGAATATAAAAAAATGTTTTTCATAAAACATTTAAACAAAGCAATGTTGTTTTGGCAATAAAATAAAACGATGAGTCAAAAATCTAAATTTAGTGAATGGTTGTTCTTTAATGATTTAAACCTGTTGTTCCTGAACCTAAGCGAAACTTAAAAATCAAACTAAATTTTCATGATAAATTTATATTTAATGGTTTGTTTTTTTAAAATAAACGTTTTTATTTTTAAGCCTAAGCAAAACCTAAAAATTAAACGATTAATTTAATGTTTTTTTGTCACGAGCAAAATTTTGCGACAAAGATAATGCACTATCCTTGACGTTATTGCGGGGAGTTCACAGTAGTTTTGGGGAGTTGAAACTATTGTAGTGTTGTGTTGATATAATTCTCTGTAGATGGCGAAAAACAAAAATTTGCATAAAATTTATATGCAATCCTGCGGCGGTCAAGTGCTCGGCGGTCTAATGGTCGGCGTTTAAATGCGCGGCGATCTAATTTCCGGACACCGTTGGCTTTAAGGTAACCTTTTTGTGGCTCTTTGGTCCCGAAAAGTGCGGCTCTTAAGTCCCAAAATTGTGGCACTTTAGTACCTGTGGTTCTTCCATCTCCAAATCTTATGCAGGACGGACTTATGCTTACATTCTCTTACATTCGATCGGACGTCATAGTTTGGAAAACATCAACACAACGGTAGTAGTTAGAATACCGGCGGGTACGTGACTTATTCAAACTTTCGATAAGTGCTCATAATTTTATGCAGCTTACAGTACAACAAATTAAAATCGACCGCTTACCTGATTCGCTATCCTCTTCTGCTCTCTTCACTCTAAAATATTTTTATAAATAAAATATTATTTATCAAAATGTCAAATTTTCCATAAACAATTTTTATTCTCACCTCAAACCCCAAAAATACCAGTTGTTTTTAAAATATAAAGTATTAGGCAATATTTTAATGGTTTCCTATATTTATTAAAAGCCTCGCTTTGTATGGTTGGACAAAAAATTGAGGTCACGGGTACTTTTGGACCACCAGCGCAAATAACATAGAAGACGGAATTCACGAAGCGGGGCTATGCACACTAGGGTACTGAACTAAGACGTTTATCACAATAGGGTAGTGCATTAAATTTCGGCACTTTTTCGTTTTTCCAATGTAACTTTTCACTGTATGGCCGATTTTCATGTTTGATAGCTCATTTTAAAGCTTTTACAATACTGCGTTGCGTCATAAAAAATTTACTGTACGAAAGTTGTTTTTTTACTTAATTAAATCAGTTTTTTAAAAAAAGGAAAATTGCCGAAATTAAATGTATGCATTTAATTTCTTCGGCACTTTACAAACAATCGATTGTTTCTCAGTCAAAAAAAATCATCATTTTCAAAAATTTAAAAGCTTATCATTATCTCCAGACAATTTTCTTTAATTTAAGCTTCTGCTTGTTGTTCAACGTGTAACTGGCAAAAAGTTACAGCTAAAATGCCAAATGGTATCAAAATGAGCAAAATTTGGGAAAAAAGTGCATTTAATTTCGGCACTTTTTAAAAAGACCCCCTTAATCGAGTTTAAGTGCAGTGCTATGACTCCTACACATTTCAACGTTGTCTTTTAACTATTTACAACTACAATTTAACACCCGACCAATAAATTCAACATGTTTTTACTTACAACAATAGTGTGCCGAAATTACACTATTTTATTTTATAACGATAGCTCACCACAGACGCAACGTAGAACCACGGGGACTAAAAATTCGGAAAATAGACTAAATTTTACCAGGACAGTTTAATTTTTAAACCAATTTATTGCGTAATCATAAAATGCCCATGTTCTAAAAACGAGTAACAATTTTTTTTAATTATAAATCACACAATTTCACATGAAAATATCATAACATAACAAATAAAAAGCTCACGACAGTCATCTACATATAATTAGCTCTCATTTGAGCTATCAAACGTCGTATTCCGTCCGCGATTACCGAAGATACAGTCCAAAATCAAAAATGCCCAATTGGGAAAAGTGCCGAAATTAAATGCACTACCCTAAACATATTTAAATTTTTTGAACTGAATGAGCTGAACTAAATTTTAATCGTTTGAAAGCGTAGACAATTAAACGTCACATAAGTCGTTTCGTTTTTAATTATAAATAAGTTTTTCTTGCTTAAATATAATGCAATTTAATAATAATAAAAAAACTGCGTTTGCTTAAAAAACACCATACTAAATAAACACAAATTTTAAAGGTTGTTTTACACAAAATTTATAACATGGCTTTTTAATAAAAACAATGATACTGTTTGAAGCCTGCTCCAAAGCTCTGGAGCTTCAAAACCCTGCCTTTGCAAAAAAATGTTTTCTCTAAACAAATACTCGTATGAAAATACAAAGCGAATTGCAGTTTTTTGCTGTCATTTTTATATTTAGACTCTTTTTATCGACTTAATTAAAATAATTGTTTTTTTGATAAAATCTTTGGAAAAAATAACTTCTGCAAAAATAGATTTCAGTAGTGGAAATGTAAAAAGAATACAAAACTTCTTGCCGTTTTTAGTCCACTCTAGCTTAGGGAATTTACTTGAACACATGTTGATCATTTAAAACAAGGCAAACAAAATATGCTCTTAAAACCCAAAAACATACAATTGTTAGATTTTTTTCATGTATGATATTTTATGCATTTAAATCTAATTATAGTCTTGAGTAAAATAATCCAACAACGGATCTTTGTGAGTTTTTAAAACCCTACCATTGCACGGTAAACTTTATTTTCCTAAGTCGAAGAAAAACCCAGAAATTAAGCTAAACTTAACTTGATCATGACTAGAATTCACAAAGAGGGATAATCTTCGTGCTAGCTCGGTCTTAGTTAATCCGGACAAATTACAGTAGGTTTCGGTATACCTGGGGCTAAGTCGGGTAAAAATTTCATTAAACGATAAAAAAAGACATAAAAAGCAAAATTTAGAGAAATTATTTGTATAAAAAACTGATTAACTTTTAAATCTCTATTAAGTAATTGCAAATTTGTGTAAAAAGTGGCAGAACAAAATATTGTAAATATTATGTTAAACAAGGAATTTTTCGAACAAAAAAAATAAAATTATCCGTGAAACCTACCGTAACTTGTCCGGACTAACTAACACCGTGCTAGCTAGCACCCGAAAATACCGTAGTTTACACGGTGCTTACACCGAATACACTAACACGGTGTGTATGCACCGTGTTTACCCCGCTTTGTGAATTCCGGCCCATATAATTTAGAAAATATTGGGCTTTTAGAAAATACCGCATAATTTACTGTTATAAAAGGCAAGCAATTGTTTTTCGGTAGATATTTTACTAAAATGTTTTTGCAAGGTTATTAATATACAGCAGAATTATTTGCAATTATTTTTGCAGTTATTTTTTCGGAAGGCATTATTAAGAATTCAGTTTTTCACGAAAAAAACCACAAACCACAAAACACACCACGAAAAAAACCACAAACCACAAAACACACCACGAAAAAAAACCACAAAAATGTTTTGACTGCACAATCAAAGCACAACAGCAACACTAATGTTTTATCTTTCGAGTTGTCTCATACCTTCTTAGCATTTTTAAAGCTAGTTATTGTTTGAAAATTTGCACGAAAATGTAGACAAATTACACCTAAATGTTTTAATGTTATGAAATTATTTTTTTGTTTTGTGTCTTCTCCATAATTTTATTTTTATTCTCCTACTCCTACCTTTTATAAGTCAGTTAAACAAACTTTTAAAGTTAAACAAACAATTGTGATGCACAAAGCACTTTTGTCCTTTGGACTTTGTCCAAAGGACGTTTTGTCATAAGTATGAACCAGCCTTAACTCGGCCCCGGGCTAGCCCCCTGATTAACGACGGGGGCTACCGAATCGGCCCCGGAATACACCGTAGTTAATCAGGGGGCTAGCCCGGGATTAAATAACACCGAGCTAGTCCATGGAATACCCCGCTTCGTGAATTCCAGCCAGGAGGTTTAGAAATAGGAATATTAAAGAAAGCAATACCGGTAGCAGTTCCACTAGTTTAAAAAAAGATAGATTATTTAAACAGTTTTTAAAATTGGAATAAGGAGCTGTTTTCGGAGCTAAGAAGCAACCGAGAAGATTTAAAATTTGTGATAATTTCCAAGTTGAAAAATGATCGTTTTATTTTTTGGAAATGTTTTCACACATCAATAATGCTTTTAGTGAGCAAAAGTAGTTTGTTTAGCACTTTCTGTTAAGTTTTCTTTTTAACAAAGTAACTTTCAATTCAAAAAAAATTACCTGAAAGAGATGGAATTGTCCACAAGCAGACCAAAAATAATTAATAACAGGAAAAATAGCTTCATTGTTGCACAAAACGGAGTGAGTGACAACACGGATGACGGGGCACACAAAACAGTCAACTTTTCGCAAGAGGGCCGTTATCATTATGGGACAGAATTACCAATTGAATAGATTCTGATTAGATAATTATGTAAATTTTTCTTTTTCTCGCAAAAACATTATTTGGAAAAATTTGAAAGAGGAGTTTAAAATTTTATTTTGGTCTTATTATTAGACACAAAGCAAATTTATTAAATAAAACAAAACCTGGGGCCGGTAACTCAAGTATGGGCTTAAGTTAATGGTACCATTTGACAAAAGGGGTCCCATTATAACTTGATGGGTCCCTTAGATAATGTGCCCCATTTCTTCTGTAACTCAAACAAAAATAAGTCTTCCATTATCTAAGGACCCCATTATGCTTTAATGGGTCCCATTATTTCAGTTTTTGTGAATGACACGCGCTTGTATTTCCTATTTTAAACATTTTTTCTTCCAAATGGCTGATATTTAAAAAAACACAATATTGCTGCCCCAAAATTAATGAATTCGATTTTTGTACACTTGTGAATAGGGATCGACCGGGGCAGAATTATTGCTGATGCCGTGGCCGGGCCGGGGTCGGGGCAGGCTAAAAATTTAGAAGAATTTGTAATTTTGGTCGTTTTTTTCAAAAATTCTAATTTTTTTACTGTAAATTATTTGTTTTAGGTAATTAATAGTCATATTTTAGAATTTAAGCACTTGTGTAAGTAGAAAAAATTATTTTTTATTACACAAAGTTTTTCCAAGCAGAACAAAAAATTATTTGAATATTTCGATTCTTTTAAACATAAATTATTATTATAATTAGTATACACTACGGTTGTAAAGAATAATAATTTTTGATTATTTTCAAAAAAAGTAAAAAGTAATTTTAAAAATATTTAAATTAAGTAAAGTAAGAGTAAAAGTAATTTGTAATACTTTAATTTAAATAAAGTAAAAATAAAAGTAACGGTCGAAATTTTATTTAAGTAAAGTATAAGTAAGAACTGTTTTTTAGGTAAAAGTAAAAGTAAAATTATAATAAAAGTAATTTTGCAACGGAGCATACCGTCGATTTTCGGAGATCCAGAGCTGCGTTCCAAAATGTTTTGTTATTTCTTCATTTTAATTAGTTTTTTTTTTCGTCTAAGTAAATAGCGTTTAGCGTGTTAGCAGCTTTAAACTCTAATAATATTTTCAAAATTAAAACTGGTGGATTTTCTCGCTAAAAATACAAAGTGTTTTTAGAGAAAAAATCGAGGGTTTTTTTGTACGGTAAAAGCAATGTCTCTACAAACACTGCACCAATCTTAACAATATAGATATCAAATTAAAGTAGAAAGTAGCCGCTTTCTTTGAGTGTATATTATGTAACTTAAAACTTTTATACGCATTGACATTGCCGCAGCCAGGATTTCAATTGGGGGGGATATTTTTTGAAAGGGGTTTTATACGTGCCCACAAGTGGAGTGCCCAGGATTTCATTTGGGGGGGCAGTCTGGGAGTGTAGATACTAACCCTGAAGGGGGGCTTTGGGGCGAGAGCCCCCCAGCGGGGTCAAGGGACAGAGCCCCTTATCCGGGGGGGGGTCCGGGGGCAGAGTGCCCTCCGGTGGAAAAAATTTTTAATTTAAGGCGCTAAAATACACAAAAAATTTTAATTCCTGATACTTAATACAAAATTTAAAGTTTTTTATACCTATAATGCATTTAAAACATGTATTTAAAACGTTAATAAAACAAATAATAGTGTTTATATAATTTTATTAAACATGTATGCCTTAACTACTGAACGGGATAATCGATGTGAAATCAAAAAACTATGATAAATTGGCAATTTAAACTACCCGCGTAGCGGGGAAAGTTTGATTTTTTGACAATTAATATGCTTTTGGAAGGCATTAGGTGAGTCTGTTTTAATATTAACAAAAAATTTTTCTCTCCAAAATTTAAAAAGGGGGGGGCTTTCCGCCTCCCTGGGCACGGCACTGCGTGACCAAAAACCCTTACAAAATTTTTTGCTTTCCCAGAATTTGAGGGGGGATTAATTCCCCAATCCCCCGGCTACAGGCTTGATTGAGCAATCTTTCAAGTACATAATTATCAAAAAAACGCCGTTTTTGGGGGTTATATCTCCTGGACCACTTAAAATATTTTAATGAAAAAAATTTTGTGTGCTATTGGGGGCAGGGGTAAGGTTTTTATAAAAAAATAATCAAAATCGAAGACAAAAAGTTTGACTCGGTAGGTATATACGGCACTTTTAAGATGTAGATAAATGGTTACATAAGGTAACAACTGATCTGACTTGAAGTCGGTCAGGCATTAATTTCAGCCACCAGCTGTTATTTTTATGAGTAAAATTATTAAATGAACTGTGTGTATATGATTGGATAGATCATCATGTCAGCTAGCTATGCAGCAATACGCAGTTCATTTAATAACTTAAGTGTATACAAAATTAACAGCTGGTGGCGGACTATAAGTCTGGCTGAATTTAGGTCAGTTACCCTATATGATTATTATAATGTTTTTGGTTTAATGTAGGAAGCTAGCGAGGCGTATCTGGTAGGTCTTTTCGAGGACACGAATCTTGCAGCAATCCACGCCAAGCGAGTGACCATCATGCCCAAAGACATCCAACTGGCAAGGCGCATTCGAGGAGAGAGGGCCTGAGCAGGAGCTTAAATTTTGGCATTTTTTAAAAACAAACCGTAAAATAAAAACTCTTGTTAATGTTTAGAATAGCTTGAAAGTTTCGCTTCGGTTGCCGTTGCCGTAAGAATTAAGGTGTCTTGTCCATTTTTAAGTTGTCCATTGGGATTCTATATTAATCCATGGTAAAGTTGGACTTTTTGGGTATGTTCTTGAATATTGCCGAAATTTTTTCTCGTTTTAGCAACTGTATACATTTGATAGCTACTGATGTTACCCAGCGGATATTATGTTTGCTTTGTGAGGTATCTATTGTAAATGTGTTGTATAATTGAATAGTGGACATTTTGTTTTTGGAAAAAATCGGTACTATTAGGATTTATGACAAACCGTGTTTTTGCATTTCAAAGTTTATGGCATAAGTTACACTTAGTTACCATATTGCAGAATATTTTAAAAGCCAGTTATTTAAAAAGGATTTTTATGCACTATCAACAAAATTTTGCGCAAAAAATTTTTAGACACAAGAAATATGTTATAATTAACGTATTATATATAAAGTTTTTAAATCGCGAAAAACGCTGGTTTCTATTACAAAACAAAATACATGATTTTTCCAGAAAAATAATGGTAGTTTTTGTGGTTTTGTAATACTCTTTTTTTTTCTGCCTGAACATAATAAATATTGTAAAATGTTTTAACTAGAAATTCGTGTTTGTGTTCGAATATTATTTTGTTAATGATGCTAAAATTTAAGTGTTTAAATCAAAATTTTCACGCTTTTTTGTTTTATTAATGCAATTTAAAGAGATTTTCCTAATTTTTTGATTTTTTTTGTACGTGGAAAGAGTGATTATATAGAATCATCTTTTTTAAAAGTTCGCAGTGTAAAACTTCCCGTTTGTTCATTGTATGTAAGCTAGTGATTTTCCTAGTTCAATATCGCGCTCCAGAGCTCCGGTCGTTCAAAGCAAAAGCAAGCTTGAACAACGTTTTAAATTATTTTATCTAAATTTTAGGACTTTTTTTATCGTTTTTAATGAATTTAAAAAGTATATTACTAAAACGTTAACAAAAAAATTATGACATTACTGTTTTTTTTTTAATTATTCATAAAACTAAACTCAACGGCACTATAGAAGCGACAAAGCGGTCGCAACAGCCGCCGCGCAGAATAATTATAAAAAAAATATTAAACAATAACGAAAATGTCCATATTGTATTTTTAATTAATTTCATTACGCGGCCAAAAGTCGGTAAAAATGCAGCTAGAGTTACATTGAATGTTTTGAATTTCGTTTTAATTTGAACGTAAGCGAACTGAGTCAGTTTAGTTACAAAAAGTAATTTTTTCATGTTTTTTTTTTAATATCACAAAACCACTTACTCCTGCAAAACATTAAACATAAATGACGTTTTCAGATTAATTGGTATATTTTTAATTTTATCTCTTTTTATTTTAACCATTTTAGATATTTCCATTGTTTTCGAAAACGCCAAAACGGGAAGAGGGTCCGCACAACTTCCAGAAATGGATTCATGAAATGATCTCCCCGCTGGCATTAATCCAACAACATTAAAGGTGATTAATGTAATTTTTTCGTTTGCGCTTTAAATCACAAGCCTGGTGGATGTTCCTCGAAGCTTTGAGCCTAAAAAATCTCAATATCGTCGTTACTCTGACCTAATGAGTCACATTTGTTACAAAATACACGTAACTGTGACTCATTTTGTTTATCTTAACTCTCAATTAAGCTAAACAAAATGAGTCACAGTTACGAGTATTTTATAACGATCGTGACTCATTGTGTCAGAGTAACGACGATATTTTTTTTACTAAACTCAAATGCCACCCGGAAGCGACATTACTTAAACACTGAATGTTGTTGGATTTATGCCAGCAGTTCATTTCAAATCCATTTCTAAATATTTGAAATGGTTAAAATAAAAAAATAAAATTAAAAATATACCAATTAATCTGAAAACGTCATTTATTTTGCAAAAATTAAAAAAAAACATGAAAAAATTACTTTGTAACTAAACTGACTCAGTTCGCTTACGTTCTAATTAAAACGAAATTCAAATCATTCACTGTAACTCTAGCTGCATTTTTACCGACTTTTGGCCGCGTAATGAAATTAATTAAAAATACAATATGGACATTTTCGTTATTGTTTAATATTTTTTTTATAATTATTCTATCACAGCATGTTGCGACCGCTTTTTTGTAGTTTTTGTATAGTGCCGTTGAGTTTAGTTTTATGAAAAGTAAAAAAAAACAGTAATGTCATAATTTTTTTGTTAACGTTTTAGTAATATACTTTTTAAATTAATTAAAAACGATAAAAAAGTATTAAATTTAATGAAAATAATTAAAACGTTGTTCAAGCTTGCATTTTGCTTTGAACGACCGAAAACTTCTGGAGCACAATCTGAAGCCAGAAAATTGGGCTAGCTTACCTGCCAATAAACAGAAGTTACGCTACGAACTTTTAAAAAAGATGATTCTATATAATCACTCTTTTCACATTACAAAAAATTAGGAAAATCTATTTAAATTGCATTAATAAAACAAAAAAGCATGAAAATTTTGATTTAAACACTTAAATTTTAGCATCATTAACAAAATAATATTCGAACACCGAAAACGAATTTTCTCAGTTACAATATTTTAAAATATTCTATGTACGCGGCAGAAGGAGAAGAGTATTACAAAACAGCAAAAACTACCATTATTTTTCTGGAAAAATCATGTATTTTGTTTTGTAATAAAAACCAGCGTTTCGCAATTTAAAAAAACTTTATCTATAATACGTTAATTATAACATATTTCTTGTATCTAAAAAATTTTTTGCGCAAAATTTTGTTGATAGTGCATAAAAATCCTTTTTTAAATAACTGGCTTTTGACGAAATATTTCTCCAATATGACGTAACTGTAAGTGTAGCATTAATGCCAGTAAAACTGAAATTCCAAAAACACGGTTTGATCGTCAATCCCTAATAGTACCGATTTTTTCCAAAACAAAAATGTCCACTATTCAATTATACAACACATTTACAATAGATACCTCACAAAGCAAACGATAATATCCGCTGGGTAACATCAGTAGCTATCAAATGTATACAGTTGCTAAAACGAGAAAAAATTTCGGCAATATTAGAACATACCGAAAAAGTCCAACTTTACCATGGACTAATATTGAATCCCAATGGACAACTTAAAAATGGACAAGACACTTAATTCTTACGGCAACGGCAACCGAAGCGAAACTTTCAAGCTATTCTAAACATTAACAAGAGTTTTTATTTTACGGTTTGTTTTTAAAAAATGCCAAAATTTAAGCTCCTGCTCGGCCTCTCCCTCCTCGAATGCGCCTTACAGTTGGATGTCTTTGGGCATGATGGTCTCTCGCTTGGCGTGGATTGCTGCAAGATTCGTGTCCTGGAAAAGACCTACCAGATACGCCTCGCTAGCTTCCTACACTTAAACCAAAAACGTTATAATCAATCATATAGGGTAACTGACCTAAATTCAGCCAGACTTATAGTCCGCCACCAGCTGTTAATTTTGTATACACTTAAGTTATTAAATGAACTGCGTATTGCTGCATAGCTAGCTGACATGATGATCTATCCAATCATATACACGCAGTTCATTTAATAATTTTACTCATAAAAATAACAGCTGGTGGCTGAAATTAATGCCTGACCGACTTCAAGTCAGATCAGTTGTTACCTTATGTAACCATTTATCTACATCTTAAAAGTGCCGTATATACCTACCGAGTCAAACTTTTTGTCTTCGATTTTGATTATTTTTTTATAAAAACCTTACCCCTGCCCCCAATAGCACACAAAATTTTTTTCATTAAAATATTTTAAGTGGTCCAGGAGATATAACCCCCAAAAACGGCGTTTTTTTGATAATTATGTACTTGAAAGATTGCTCAATCAAGCCCGTAGCCAGGGGGATTGGGGGATTAATCCCCCCTCAAATTCTGGGAAAGCAAAAAATTTTGTAAGGGTTTTTGGTCACGCAGTGCCGTGCCCAGGGGGGCGGAAAGCCCCCCCCAGATTTTGTTGTAAGGGGAGGCTTACGTTTTTTAAATTTTGGAGAGAAAAATTTTTTGTTAATATTAAAACAGACTCACCTAATGCCTTCCAAAAGCATATTAATTGTCAAAAAATCAAACTTTCCCCGCTACGCGGGTAGTTTAAATTGCCAATTTATCATAGTTTTTTGATTTCACATCGATTATTCCGTTCAGTAGTTAAGGCATACATGTTTAATAAAACTACTATAAACACTATTATTCTTTTATTAACGTTTTAAATACATGTTTTAAATGCATTATAGGTATAAAAAACTTTAAATTTTGTATTAAGTATCAGGAATTAAAATTTTTTGTGTATTTTAGCGCCTTAAATTAAAAATTTTTTCCACCGGAGGGCACTCTGCCCCCGGACCCCCCTGATAAGGGGCTCTGCCCCTTGACCCCGCTGGGGGGCTCTCGCCCCCCAAGCCCCCCTTCAGGGTTAGTATCTACACTCCCAGACTGCCCCCCCAAATGAAATCCTGGGCACTCCACTGTGGGCACGTATAAAGCACCTTTCAAAAAATATCCCCCCCATTGAAATCCTGGCTGCGGCAATGTCAATGCGTATAAAAATTTAAGTTACATAATATACACTCAAAGAAAGCGGCTACTTTCTACTTTAATTTGATATCTATATTGTTAAGATTGGTGCAGTGTTTGTCGAGACATTGCGTTTACCGTACAAAAAAACCCTCGATTTTTTCGCTAAAAACACTTTGTATTTTTAGCGAGAAAATCCACCAGTTTTAGCGTTTTGAGCTATTTGAGGCCAAAATAAATGTTTTAAGCAATTTAAAGGTCAAAAATGCCATAAAAAAGATTTTTATCCTAAAATTAGCGTGTTTTACCTAATTATTTTCAAAATTAAAAAACAATATGGGTAAAATTCACTTTAAAAAAACGATATTTATGTAAAAAGCGTTTCTCGGATTTTAACTACCACCCCGCTAAATCCGGGTTTAACCCCCCACCCCCACTCCAGACCTACTTTTCCATCTATACGTAAAACCCTCTCCTTTACCCGTCAAAGATCGGTGATCCTTGACATTCCCTAATTTTGGGGGGTGTCCGCAGTTTTGAGATTTGGAAGGTGGTATAACACCCCAACTTATGTTTACTATTTACTTTTGCATACGTTTTATACCTAAATAGCACATGCTATAGATTAAATTGGGGGTAGGGTGGGGTCCCCCTCCAAGAAAAAAATTCAGGAATCCCCCTTCCCGAACAAATTTTAATTTTTTTTAATGCCTGACCTCCCTCTAGAATTTTCAATTACCCACACCCCTTCCCCCAAAGAAAATCTTAAATACTTATTTTCTATCCTAAATTTTTCTTCTAAAAACGTAAATTTTTACCAAAAAGCCGTGTTTTTACACTTTTTTTATACCTGAAATTATCACCTTTTTTATACCTAAAATTTTTCAAGTTTAACTTAAAAAACAATGCAAATAACAGAAAAAAGATTAACTTAGCGCCAAGCGCAAAAAATTCACTCTTTTTAATGTATTTTTTACGGTATTTTAAAAATTTGGAGTACAACCCCAACCCCTTTCAAAAAATTTGTATAGAGTGCAACCCCCCCTTTCCGAAATCCTGACAACGCCCTTACCTGAATAATGCATTTTATTTAAGTAAATTTATGGGTGGGGTAGGGTCCACCCCCTCCTAGGCTTGAAATTTCAGACTCCCTCTTAAAAAAAATCTAGGCCCCACTCCCCCCAATTTTTTTATTTTGAGACCCTAACTCCCTCTGGAATTTTCAATCCACCCTCCCCCTTTTACGAGCCAAATTTTGGGTATAAATTTAGGTGAAAATTTACTGCCACAAACACGTTTTTGTAATTAAAAACCGTACTTTTGTACTCTTTTTATACATAAGGCCTATTTTGGTGTATAAAATTCCATATTAGTGCAAAAAAACTTGAATCGATAATTTAAAATAACTTTGTTTGGAAACCGGACCCCTTCTGACCCCCCTCCAGATTTCAAACTGATCTACCCCAGATCGACTTTCCCTAAAAAGTTAGGGGGCTTAGCCTAACGAACACCCATTCTAGCTTTCAAAGGGCCATTTACCCGGGGTAGCCACCTCTTCCCCAATATTTCCGGTCCATGCTCGTGTATGGCTGGAACCCCCTTTAAGTTTGGGGGTACCCTGGACCTGGACACGAACACCACCTCGAAAATTTGGGAGTCCCAGTACTAAAAACGCTAAAAATGGATGGTGTATTTTAAAGTATACCTTAAAAAATTAACCCCACCCTTTAAACTTTAAGGGTGGGGTATACTCCCAAAATCCGGAAGACTGCCCACCTATGCTCCTAACCCCCTCCCCCCAAAAAAATTTAACCTCAACCCCATGGAATCATGGATGAACGCGGTTATCGGAACAAGGAGCAAAGGGGTTTATTTTGGTAAATAGCAGTTTGAAACCTAGGATTGGAGAGAAGGTTTCTGATTTCCTCCTTCCCTGGATTTTTAGGAGGGTCGACCCGAGATCATAGGTGAGAAAGGGGGGAGGGGGCAGAGTGGGGTCCACCCCCCCCTCCCTAGCCTCGAAATTTTGGACCCCCCCCCAGACGAAAATCTAGGGCCCCCCTCCCCCCAAATTTCCGAATTTTTTACCCCTGACCCCCTTCTAGATTTTAAGTTCTGACCCCCCCCCTCCCCCCTCGGGAAAATTTTAGGTACCTTTTTTATACTAAATTTTCCAAAAACGTGAATTTTCATCACATATTCATGCTTTTACACCCTTTTTATACATAAATATGGCTTTTTATTCAATAAAATGTAGTATTATCCTATAAAAAGAACAATTATTAAAGTTATTATGGTTTAAAACTGCTTTGCTTTGGACACCGGACCCCACCTGACCCCCCTCTAGATTTCAAAATTTCGCACCCCCCTGGGACCCCCTCCTAGAATTCAAAATTCGGTTTACCCCGGGTAACCACCCCCCTAGTTTCCCCGACCGTTCTCACCTTTGCCCGAGATGCATCTAGGCCTTTTTTTTAATTTTAAGCGATGAAAAGGCAAGGGGTTGCTTGTTGGGTAAAAAACAAAAGCACCATACCTGTAGGCAAACACTAAATTCCACCGACTCCGACTCAAATTTCTGCAAATTATATATTGATGTGCAGGTTAAGCTTAGGCTTAGAATAAAATAGGCATAATACTAAAAATTACGGTAGATTACGGTAGATTTTGGACGGAGTCGGTGGAATTTAGTGTTTGCCTACCTGTAACGCTCCTATTGCGGCCGATTGAAAACGGAGGTCGGTTTTGAAGTCCTGGGCGATTTCTCTCACTAGACGTTGGAAGGGCAGTTTGCGAATCAGAAGCTCGGTGGACTTTTGGTAGCGACGGATTTCCCGAAGCGCAACTGTTCCTAAAATTTGGAAAAAAATATCGCAAATTTTGCAAAAAACACCAAAAAATATCCAGGTAACATACTAAGATTAATATAAAAAAATTAACATGATGATAATTTGTAAACAAAAAACAACAGGTCTCAATTTTTGGAATTCCTGAAGCGTAAATTTGTTTTAAAGTCTTTTATTCGATGTACGCGGTACGCCATTTGATTTTTTTAATTTTTTTAAAATAAAAGCGCAGCCATAGAATTTGTTCTGGAGGTCTAGAGACCCCCAGAATTAATTTAAGTCGACATTGTTAAAATTTTGTAAAAAATTTTTTCACAACCCAAATGCAGGGTCTGTACAAAAACCCCATGGGCCAAAATCACCATAAACGTTACAAAATCTGCGTAAAAGTGTCAATTCCCTATAAATACATTGTGTTTACTATTTTTCCTTTCAATTTGAACACTTGTCGACCTGTGCACGGTCTGGAAATGCCCCCCCCGTTTTATTGCCCCCCCCGCCAAAAAATGAAAAAGTACCCTAAAATTATGACGCCATTTTTAACCTATGATGACGCCATCATCGTAATTTTTTTTTTGCAGTTTTTAGCCTATTTCAATGTATTTTAAGCCATTTCAGACCTATTTTTTTTAACCTTATTTTCGCTTTTTTGTCCCTTTTTTCTCTTTTCCCTTCTTTTTTTCTCTTTGTTTTTCTTTCCCCCCCTGCTTGCCCCCTCGTTTTATTGCCCCCCCCCGTTTAAACCCCGGGGGGGCATAGGTGTCCGACCAGCCGGGACTGCCCGGACCGCCCCCCCCCCTGAGAGCCGCTCCAGGGTACCCCCCTAGCGCCCATTTTGGACCCTCCCCCCTAAAACCCGGTCCAGGCCGCGATCCCCCCTCTGAAGGTGGTTTTTGACCCTCCTCCCCTAACAGCTGTTCCACCCCCCCCCTATCTACTTCTATCGATTTGTTAGCTTCTTATATAGATTTCTATAGATTTGGCTACTACCTGGTTTTATGGCACAATAATTATAGTGTTCTATACAAATTTTTATAATTTAATAAACCTTAGGTTTTTTACAAACTGGTTGGTACGTTACATTAAAAATTAAAAAAAAATAAAATTCAGATGTTCGTTTTAAAAACGAACCGTTTTTTAAAAACGAACGGTCCCTTTTTTTTAAATGACCGGTCCGTTTTTTGCGCTGCCGCCGTTCGTTAAACACTTGCCCGGCAAGTTGCCGCATGCAAAATAATGAAATGAAAACAAAATACAATGATTATATTATTATTTATTATGTAACCGGAAAATAGAAGAAAGTTGGTCAAACTTTTACCGGAAGCAAAAAAATTAACAAAAAGGTACTTCTTATAATATGTTAACGTTTTTAACAATTTCCAAAAGTTTTTTTGGCAGGTCCAGGATATTCCCCCCCCCGAAGTACCCCAGTCCAGGCTTCCCCCTCTAAGGACCCTTCAGTCCAGGCTACCCCAGGGTCAAAATTTTTTGAAAATTTGGTCCACGCTGATTTCCCCCCTCCTGGGCCTACAAAATGGTAAAAAATGGGCTGACCCCGAGGTCAGACCCCCCCTAGCCGTCAGGGGTCGGACACCTATGGGGGGGCAGTGCACAGGTCTGCACTTGAAAAATACAAATACAATTTATTATGGTAAAATTGAGCTTGATTTTAGGGCTTTGCTTAAGCTAAGGAAAAAACTAAAACATGTTTTTAATAATTTCATGAGAAAAAAAGTTTTGAAACAAATTTTAGTTTGCAAACGCATTTCTCAATATCATGGGGAACATAGGTGTCATAGGTGGGCAGGGCAGCCTCCCGGATTTTGGAGGGGGACCCGACCCCCGAAATTTGCGGGAGTGTCCTATAATAATTTTTGGTATATACTTTAAAACACTCATTTTAGCATTTTTAGTACTGTACAGGGTTCCCCAAATTTTAGGGCGGGGGGTGTCCGGAGTACCTCCAAATCTTAGAAGGGTATAATAGGGATTTTTTTTGGGGGGGGGGGTATAATCCTCCCAACATCCCAACCTAAAATGACTTCTTACTGCCTCCAAACTTAAGTTTTGAGATCAAAATGATTGTTTTAAACAGGAAAAAGCTCAAAAATGCAATAGAAAGGGCTTTTTGATCTAAAATTAGAATTTTTTTCCTATTTTTTCTTCGAAAAACGATATGGGTAAAATGCACTCCAGAAAAAAAACGAAATGGGTATTTTGCGTTTCTCGGATATTCACCCCCTCCCTCTCATTTGGGGTTTAACTCCCCGCGCTCCGGAACAACTTGCCCATGTATGGGGGGTTGGATTTTTCGGGGGGTTCGAAATTTTGGCTCTAGGGGCGGGGTGGACTCTTCTGTCCTCCCCACTCCCCAAAAAACACGTTTCATCGGGAATTTGGTCATATGGGGATTTGACACAACTTTTATGGAGGATCTTGCACGTCACGCTAATGCATCTCAAGCAAGTACCTTATAAAATAGGAGTTAATAGGATTTAAAGCAGGGACGTACCCAGGGTTTCATTTTGGGGGTGGGCGGATTGTAGTACAAAAAAAATTTTAGGGGGGAGGCTCCGCCCCCCCCCCCTCCCCCCGAAAGTTGGGGGGGGGGGGGCGGAGCCCCCCTAAATTTTTGAAAACGTTAAAAAAGCAGGGATAAACGTAGATAAAGCTGTATAATACACTGTTTTTGGCCTAATAACCTATTATCTAATGTTCAGCGATAAAAACATGTTTTCTTAGTTAAAAATTAAAATAGCACACATTGACAGAGCCTTGATTTCACAAAAAAAAAGAATTAAGAGACCTTTCAGACCCCTTGGCTACACCGACATTGTAAACCAAAGCACATGAGCAGCATCTCGACTCCATGTTACTAGGGCCAACCACTTTCATTTTAGGGAGGGGGGGGTCGGGGGGGATTGTCGTACAAAAAAAAATTTCGGGGGGGGGGGCCCGAAATTTTGGGGAGGGGGCGGAGCCCCCCCCCTTAATTTTTGAAAACGTTAAAAAAGCAGGGATAAACGTAGATAAAGCTGTATAATACACTGTTTTTGGCCTAATAACCTATTATCTAATGTTTTTAGCGGTAAAAACATGTTTTCTTAGTTAAAAATTACATAAGCACACATTGGCAGAGCCTGGATTTTACAAAAAAGGAATTTAGAGACGTTAGTTTCAGACCCTTGGCTAAACCCACATTGTAAACCAAAGCACATAAGCAGCATCTCGGCTCCATGTTTTCTAGGGTACCTACCTATATGAAAAAAATCCGAGCCAATGCTATAAGCGGCAGGAAAATTTAGGAGGGGAGAGGTACATTTTGCTTGTTTTGAGGAGGTTTTGCTTTCTGTGTAGTACTTATTACTTATAAAAATTATTGTACTAACTTTGAAATAACATTAGCATCAGGCAACATAAATAACGAGATATATTACTAAAAAAATTATTTTAAAGTTTGGCGCCGAGCGATTAGCGAGGCGCTAGAAAATTTCGAATTTTTAGCCTCTGAAAACCCCCAAATTTTACTGTCTGGCGACCATTACGGGGGGGGGCCGCCCGCCCCCCCGCCCAACCACTACCCTTCTTTTTCCTACACTGTCCACCGTTTGTAAACCAAAGCACATGAGCAGCATCTCGACTCCATGTTATTCAGGGTACCTACCACCTATATGAAAAACATCCGAGCCAATGCTATAGGCGGCTGGAAAATTTAGGAGGGGGAGGTACATAAATCAATTAATATGATTGTTTGTTTTGCTTTCTGTGTAGTACTTATTTATTACCTATAAAAAATATTGTACTAACTTTGAAATAACATTAGCATAGCATTAGGCAAGATAAATAGCGAGATATATGTATGTATACTATTGAAAGTGACCGCTGAGCGAAGCGAAGCGGAAAAAATTTTTGGTTTTTGGGGGTCAATTAGGGTACTAAAATTATTCTATGGTTTGGCGCCGAGAGATTAGCGAGGCGCTAGAAAATTTTGAATTTTTAGCCTCTGAAAACTCCCAAATTTTACTGTCTGGCGACCATTTCGGGGGGGGAGGGCGGCCGGCCGCCTCCCCCCCCGCCCAACCACTATCCTTATTTTTCCCCCTGTCCGACCGTTTCAGGGAGGGGAGAGGGGACCGCCCCGCCCCCCTTGGGCACGTCCCTGATTTAAAGGTAAGAATGTCAAACCGACCCGGTCTGTATCTGTGGGGTTTTTTGACACCTCCGGTGCTGGGGGCGGATTTCCTGGCGGCTTTTGTGGCCAGCTGTTTTCGGGGCGCCTTCCCTCCGGTGGACTTGCGGGCGGTTTGTTTGGTACGGGCCATGAGATAAATTCGCTTTCTTCTTCTTTCGGCTAACGAAGAGGCTGCGATTCAACGATCTAAATAAAATTTAATTAAAAAAAAAAACAAATTAAATTTGAGAAACTTAATGGAGTTTACTGGAGATTTAAAAATTTTCTGCAAACACCTCAAAGACAGTTTGTGAGAAGATGGATTTTAATTTCTTCATAATTGGAGCGGGAATTTAAGGTGGCAGACCTGTGCACGGTCTGGAAATGCCCCCCCCCCAGTTTTATTGGAGGATTTGCCCCCCCCGCCAAAAAATGAAAAAGTACCCTAAAATTTTTTTGACCTATGATGACGCCATCATCGCGAATTTTTGATGTTTTTAGCCATTCAAGGTATTTTAAGCAATTTTAGACTTATTTTTATCTTATTTTCGCTTTTTTTTGTCCCCTTTTCTTTTTTTCCTTCTATTTTTCTTTCTCCGCTGATTGCCCCCCCCCCGTTTCAAAAAAGATGCCCCGCCCCGTGCCCCCCCCTTTTGGAATTGCCCTTCCCCCCCGTTTTAACCCCGGGGGGGCAGTGCACAGGTCTGAGGTGGTGTGGCAGCATAGGTGGGCAGGGGGATTGGGGCGGTTATACCCTCCGAAAATCCCGATTATAGCCGATATCCCCCCTAAAATTTGGGGTACCCCGGATACCCCCCTTAAATTTGGGGGGTCTCAGTACTAAAAACGCTAAAAATGAAGTAT
Organism: Microlaimidae sp. YZB2_3; assembly: GCA_030248175.1. NCBI lineage: Eukaryota > Metazoa > Nematoda > Chromadorea > Desmodorida > Microlaimidae > Microlaimidae sp. YZB2_3. Next base: position 29,018 of record JASAMX010016980.1, read on the forward strand.
TTGAGGTATACCCCAAAAGAAATTTTGGGATCCCCCCCCCTAATTCGGGGGTCGGGTATACCCCCCAAAATCCGGGAGGCTTCCCACCTATGACCTATGTGTGGCAGTGGCAGTGCCCTCCTCTCACAAAAAAAATCTGAAAAACAGATTTTTGAGATTAAACCTAATCTATAAACATACATGGACAAGAAGTAAAAAACGGTTAAAACACTTTTTACTGTTTTTTTAAGCTTTATATTGCAGAACACTTATTTTTACTACAAAACTTCCGTTTGGAGTGGCTAAAAGTCATTTTTTACCATTTAAAAGTCATTATATATTTTTTTGAACAAAACAAAATTGGGGATGGGCAGTGGCGTGCCCAAGATTTCATTTCGGGGGGGGGGGGCGGTTTGGGGTGGGGGGTAAATACTAACCCAGAAGAGGGGTCTGGGGGGCGAGAGCCCCCCAGTGGGGTCAATGGGCAGAGGCCCTTGTCAGGGGTTCCTGGGGGTAGAATGCCCCCGGCGGGGGGGGGGATTTTTAATTTAAGGAGCAAAAATACAATAGAAATTTTAATTTTAGATGATACTAATTACAAATTTTAAGGTTTTTTATACCTATACATTTACAACATGTGTTTAAACGTTAATAAAAGGATAATAGTGTTTATAGTAGTTTTATTAAACATGTATGCCTTAACTACTGAACGGGATAATCAATTTGAAATCGAAAAACTAAGATAAATTATCAATTTAAACTACCCGCGTAGCGGGAAAATTTTGGTTTTTTGACTATTAATATGTTTTTTGGAAGGCATCAGGAAAGTTTCTGTATTAATAATAAAGAAAAAAAATTTTCTCTTCCAAAATTTAAAAAAGGTAAAGGTCCCCCCTTACAAAAAAATCTGGCTTTGCAGGATTTTGGGGGGGGGCAGCCGCCCCCCCCTGAGCACGCCACTGGGGATGGGGTTAACTAACTGCTCAATTCCTACCGACTCGGAAATAAAGGGTAACTAACTCACACTCTTAACAAATCTAAAAACGTTGACACATTCCCTTGCCTTTAAAAATTTGGAGTTCTCACAGACAGGACACACTCCCTTCCCCACGCTAAAACGTAAAAAATTTTAAAACAGCAATTTTTTAGTCATAACAACAGTAACTAATATGGTTTATTATATAGCATAAGAACACTAATAAATAACACGTATCTTTTGCATTTACTGCAAGATCAACAACAAAAAATAATAATTTGTTTTGGCATGGCAGCTTTCCAAAAAAATATATATATTCTAAATGTGATACAATTCATTTCACTGGAGATATATTTTTGCAAATAATTAATACCACCACAATGGTGTCGAAAATTATTTTATTATATTATTCACAAAAAAAAACTTTTTAATACTAGCTTGTGTTGCCACGTTATTTAAGATAAAAGTCCAGTACAACTAGTAAAAGTAAACCTACAACTAGGTACAGTACAACTAGTAAAAGTCCCATGCATGTACCAATTATCGATTTGACCGATTGAAAAATAAAATACGCATAAAAACATAAATAAAATACGCATAAAAACATCCTTGTACCCCAAATCAGACTAGCAGACCTTATTTCTGAGGGTTTTTTATTTACATCTTCTGTAAAAAAATATGAGTCCATTTAAGCCCAAAAATGACCTATTTTTGGTATGTACAATTTATGTTGTTTAGAAAAATTTTTCTTAAGAAACAAAACAAATTAAAAGTTATATTTTTACATTGCTTAAAGTATAAAGATCCCAAAAATATCAAAAAAATTTAAACATTCCTTGGTCCCTTGAACCCTCAAAACATGGATAAAAATTTTTTATTTGGCTTTAAAAGCTTATTTAAGCTTAGTTTTGCTAATATAATTGTCCTAAGCCTAAGCAAAACCTAAAAATTAAGCTAAATCGTATGTTGACAAATTTTTATTTGATTTTGTATTTTTTGACAAATTTTATTTTTTCAAAATTGAAATTTAAACATTTAACTGGTTGTAATACAAAAATGGTAGGCACCAGAAAAAAATTGACTATAATCAAAGTTGCCAGACTGTGGGCAATCCGCAAAATATATTTTCAAGTTGTTTTAATGGGCTCATTACTTTTGGTACAAATCCCATACATGTACTAATTATCAGTTTGACCAATCAAAAAGTAAAATACGCTTATAAAACACTTCTATACGCCAAACTGGACATGTAGACATCATTTTTGATGTTATTTTTACAATTAAAGTCTTCTGTTAAAAGTTATGAGCCCATTTATGCCTAAAACTGCCTAGTTTTGTTTTTGGTATGTACAATTTATGCTATTAAGGAAAAAAATTTTTTTAGCTTTTAAAAAACTTAAAAATATTTTTTGGATTGCTCAGAGTCTGGTGGCTCTAAATATAGTTTAAAATTTTCTCTAGTTTAAAATTTTTTTTTTAAATTACCAATTTTGAATGACAACCAGTTAGAAATAGGCTAAATTTTAATTTTGAAAAAAAAAATCAAAATTTGTCAAAAACATATTATCAAATAAAAATATGACAAAATACATTTTAGCTTGATTTTTAGGTTTTGTTTGGGGTTAGGATAACTAATATTAGCAAAAATAAGCTTAAATTAGCTTTTCAAGCCAAATACAAAATTGTTGTCCATGTTTTGGTGGTCCATGTGACAAAAAAATTTTTTTAGATATTTTTAGATTTTTTAGGCTTTTTGTAATGTAAAATAATTTTTAATTTATTTTGTTGCTTAACAAAATTTTTTTCTAAACAATTCCCTAAACAAAAAGATACAATTCCCATACGCGTCCCAAAATTCAATTTGACCAATCTTAAAGTAAAATACACTAATAAAACATCTTTGTTCCCAGCGTGCAGAAAAAACAGGGTGGCGAGAGGCGATTGACGTCGCTACTGTAACGTCACATGGAACACCAAAAACATGGACAACAAAAATTTTTAGGCTTTATTTAAACGCCAATTTAAATTTAGTTTTTCACTGATTTATTGTTCCTAAGCCTAAGAAAAATCTAAAAATTAAACAAAACAGGGACGTAGCAGAGTTTCATTTTGGGGGGGGGGGGGCGGATTGTAGTACAAAAAAAAAATTTGGGGGGGGGGGGGGGGGGGGTCCCCCCCCCCCCGAAATTTTGTTGGGGGGGGGCGGAGCCCCCCTTCTAATTTTTGAAAACGTTAAAAAAGCAGGGATAAACGTAGATAAATACACTGTATAATACACTGTTTTTGGCCTAATAACCTATTATCTAATGTTTTTTACATATCTATATCTAATATCTAATTTTACAAAAAAGGAATTTAGAGACGTTAGTTTCAGACCGCTTGGCTAAACACACATTGTAAACCAAAGCACATGACCAGCATCTCGGCTCTATGTTTTCTAGGGTATCTACCTATATGAATGAGCATGCTATAGGCGGCAGGAAATTTAGGGGGGGGAGCATAGGTGGGCAGGGGGGGGGGGTGGGGGGGGGTTATACCCCCCCAAAATTTCGGATTTTGCTGACACCCCCCCTTAAATTTGGGGCAGTCGGGGACCCCCCCCCCCAAATTCGCCTCCCAAAGAAAATTTTTTAAGTGTTATAAAAGGACTAAAAATTTTTCCGCGCGGAGTGTTTATTACCTTATTTCCCCGTTCATTACCTTTTATTACCTTTAAATTCCCCCGCTATGAGGGCAGTTTAAATTTCCCCGCTACGCGGGCAGTTTAAATTGGCAATTTATCTTAGTTTTTCAATTGCAAATCGATTATCCCATTCAGTAGTTAAGGCATACATGTTTAATAAAACTACTATAAACACTATTGTCCTTTTTTTAACGTTTTAAACACATGTTATAAATGTATAGTATAGCTATAAAAAACCTTAAATTTTGTAATTAATATCATTTGGAATTAAAATTTCTAGTGTATTTTAGCGCCTCAAATTATAAATTTTCTCCTTCGGCGGGCATTGTTCCCCCCGAACCCCCCTGACTGAATTTTTAAGATCACAGAAAATTATGTAGAAATTAGGTAAAAAAACAAAAGTAAAATGTATGTTCACGGGATCACCAGGAGACGATTTTTAAGCCGTTTTTAGTATATATTTTAAAAAATTTTCGCCTCCGGCGGCTGGGGGGACACCCCCCAGACCCCCGGCCGACGCTTCGCGTCGGCTGGCGCCGCTACGCGGCGCAGGCGGCGGCGCTTCGCGCCGCATTGACAACACTTTTCTCCCTCCCCCCAGGACCGACGCCCCTGAAATGAAATCCTGACTGCGCCACTGCACATTATTATTAAAAGAATTAAAAAAATAAAATTTATAAGTTGCAATAAGGTCTTATTTTATTCTTACACAGTTTAAAAGCAGTTATAAGCTTGTTTTTCGTTTTTTTACGCATTTTAAGCTCATTTTAAGGCAGCGCGGAATATTGGGACACCCCCCTAAAATTTGGGTCTTGCTCCCCCCCCCTAAAATTTGACCCCCCCCTATACCCCCCCAAAATCCGAGAGGCTGCCCACCTATCCCCCGGGGGGAGTACATAAAGCAACGAATATGATTGTTTGTTTTGCTTTCTGTGTAGTACTTATTACTTATAAAAATTATTGTACTAACTTTGAAATAACATTAGCATCAGGCAAATAAATACGAGATATATATGTATGTATACTATAGAAAGTGACCGCTGGGAGCGAGCGGAAAAATTTTTGCTTTTTGGGGGTCCATTGGGGTACTAAATTGTTTTAAGTTTGGCGCCGAGCGATTAGCGAGGCGCTAGAATTTTGATTTTTATCCTCTAAACCCCCAAATTTTACTTTGTGACCATTTGGGGGGGGGCGCGCCCCCCCCGCCCAACCTTATCCTTATTTTTCCTCCTGTCCACCGTTTCGGGGGGGGGGGGCGGCCGGCGGTACCCCAAACAAAATTATAATATAATTGATTTTTATTAAAATAAGTTGTTTTCCAAAAATGTGAATTTTTTCAAAGTTAAAATTTGATAGGTTTGTGAACGGCAGGGCCGTAGCCAGGGGGGATTGGGGGGATTAATCCCCCCCTCAAATTCTGGGAAGGCAAAAAAATTTTGAAAGGGTCCCTCCTTTGGTTTTTTTAAAAAATTAGAAAAATTTTGTTTTCCAAATGACTCTGTAATGTTTTAAAGCTATCTAAAATGCATTATTTAAAGTGATTTAGGTTCATGAAAGCTCTTGTTTATAAAAAAATTATTATTTATAATTCAAAACATTAGTGCAGTGAGTTTAAAAATATTGTATTTTTGTTTTGTGTCAAAATATTTGCATAAAAGCGGAAGTATACCCAAAACTATTTTATTTTGTTAAATTTATTTAAAAAACAACAGAAAATAAATAAAGATTCAGTACTTAAATTTAGGTTTCCTGGTGCCTTTTAAAAGCTTAAAATTAATTCTGCCCTCCGGACCCCCCTGACAAGGGGCTCCGCCCCTTGACTCTGCTGGGGGGCTACCACCCCTCAGACCTCCTATTTCTGGGGGGCTCCCGCCCCTCAGACCCCCCTTGTAGGCCCCTATAAAGCACCTTCTAAAAAATTCCCCCCTCAATTCAGTGGCGTGCCCAGGATTTCATTTTGGAGGGGCGGTCTGGGGGGATACATACTAACCCTGAAGGGGGGTCTGGGGGGCGGGTTTGGGGCATACATAGGCACGGGGGGGGGGGGAACCCCTCACCACACCACGCAGAAAAAACACCCCACCCACCCCCCCAACAAAAAAAAAAAAACTCAAACCCTCCAAACACCAACTAAAATAATCAAACAAAAAAATAACAAAAAACAACACAAAACCATAAACCAAATAACAAAACAATTTCAACAAACACAAACAAAAAAACAAACATACACCCCCCCCGCCCTCCAGAAAAAAACGATGGGTGGCGGTTTACCCCCCTTTGGCCCCCGGGGGCAAGAGCCCCCAAGCGGGGTCAAGGGGCAGAGCCCCTTGTCAGGGGGGTCTGAGGGGCAGAATACCCTTTGGGGGAGAAAATTTTTAATTTAAGGCGCTAAAATACACTACAAATTTTAATTTTAGATGATAATTAAAACAAAATTTAAGGTTTTTTTATTCCTATCCATTTAAAACATGTGTTTAACACGTTAATAAAAGGTTAATAATGTTTATAGTAGTTTTATTTAACATGTATGCCTTAACTATTGAGCGGCGAAATCGATTTGAAATTGAAAAACTGAGATAAATTGCCAATTTAAACTACCCGCCCAGCGGGGAAAATTTGAGTTTTTTGACTATTAATATGCTTTTGGAAGGCATCAGGAAAGTTTCTGTATTAATATTTAAGAAAAAAAATTTTCTCTCCCAAAATTCAAAAAAATGTAAGGATCCCCCCTCATGAAAAAATCTGGCTTCGCCAGATTTCGGGGGGGGGGCGGGGGCGGCGCCGCCCCCCCGCCCTTCCCCTGGGCACGCCACTGCCTCAATTGAAATCCTGGCTACGGCCAGACCTATGCAAATGTCTGGAAATGCCTCTCCCGTTTTATTGGAGGATTTGCCCGCCCAATTATATTGCCCCCCCCCCCCCGCCAAAAAATGAAAAAGTACCTTAAAATTATGGCGTCATTTTTAACCTATGATGACGCCATCATCGCGAATTTTTTGCAGTTTTTAGCCTATTTCAATGTATTTTAAGCCATTTTAGACCTATTTTTACCTTATTTTCGCTTTTTTTGTCCCTTTTTTCCCTTCTTTTTTCTCTTTTTTCCCCTTTTTTTTCTTTCCCCCCTGCTTGCCCCCCCAATAAACTAGGGGGGAGGCGGCTTGCACAGGTCTGTATGGCCCTGAACGGTTATTATAAAACTATAAAATTTTGGTTGTTACCATGAAAAAGATAAAAGGATATTTGTAACCAGACACTTGGTAATACAAAAAAAGTAATATTAATTTGATTAAAAGCCTAATAAAAATTTCTTAATAACATAAATTGTACATGTCAAAAAAGGTATATTTTTGGGTACAAATTGGCTTATAACTTTTTTTCAAAAGCTTCAAAAAATAACCACAAAAATGAAGTATCAGTGTTCGATTTAGGCTATAAAAGTGTTTTACCAATTGTAATTACTTTTGAATCGCACAAATCGAATTTTGGTACATGTATGGTACTTGTACCCCAAAAATAGGCAATTCTTGGGCCTAAATGAACTCAACTTTTTACAGAAGTAGCGACGTCAAACCTCTTCCTGTGTGGTGTTTTTTCTGTTGCGCGGGCTCTGTGCGCGGAAGTGTGCGAGGGCGGACGCCCAACTTTTTGTTTTTATTTTTTTCTTCTAAAAGCAAATTCGCGGTGGTTTTGTACTTTTTACGTTGGGACCCACCGTTTACTGCAAACTTATGCTGTTTTTTTTGATTGTGCAATGAATTTTATTTTTCAACATTTTTGGTGTTGAAGAATGTCGTGTTGAATGAAGCAAACTTTTTTTGACGTGTCTTAAACTCGGGAAAGAAGAAAGAAATAGGTATCTGAACAGGAACCAGTGGATTCCTTGTCATAAATAGTTTTGAAAGGTGCTTTGATTTTTGCTTCAAGATAAAAAATAGCTCTTGGGATTTGTTTTTAATTTTTCCATATTAAAAGGGCTTTTTTGAGATTTAAAGACTAGCACGCCAACTAATTATTACTGAACATATTCAGAGTTGTAGCTTAGGCTCTCAGAATTCAGAAAATGTATAGTTTGTTGTGCCAGATAGTGTATTAACTCTTGGAAATTGGTTTGAAGCAAAAACTTAGGCAACAAATTATTTGAGTTCATGATGTATTTATTAGCATATCTCATTTAATATTAAAGTAAAAACGAAGCAGCAAACACTCAACTGTAGCTAAAAACCCGCTTTATAAAATGAGCTAGGGTTCGGGGATAAAATTTGCGCATTCAAAAAATTGTCGACGTTTGAACACGAAAAATCCTAAAAAATAAATTAAGAATTTTTTTGGGTTCATGATGTATTCTTTAACACATCTCGCTTAATATTAAAGTAAAAACGGAGCAGCAAACACTCAAGTGTAGCTAAAAGCCAGCTTTATAAGATGGGCAAGGGTTCGGGGATAAAATTTGCGCGTTCGAAAAACTGTCAACGTTTGAAAACGAAAAATCCTAAAAAATAAATTAAAATTTTTTTAAAACTTTCTGTTAAAACTTTCTTTTTTTTCTGTTAAAAGTTAAAACTTTCTGGCTTGCATTTATATTTGTCTTTTTGTGTTTTAAATAATGTTTGAATTATTTTTGAGGCTAATGGCATGGGGTCATTTCCGCTGCGGAGGCTCCTTTCCTCTGCGCCTTGAAGGCTTTTATTCCTCCGCGGGCATTCTCGCACACTCCCGCGCGTATTGAGAGAGGACCCCCCCCCACCCCCACCCTCCAACCACCCCCCCCCACCACCACCCCCCACCCCCCAAAAAAGCCAAAGCAAAAAAAGACACCCCCCCCCCAGAGCCAAAACCCCCCCCCCAGAAAAACACCCCCACCCACTGCCCCCCCCCCCCCACCCACCCCCCCCCCCCCCACCAAAAAAACAAAACAGAAAAAGAAACACACCAAACAAAAAACAAAAACCAAAACACAAAAAACAAAACAAAAACCCACCCCCCCAAAAACACCCCACCCCCCCCCAAAAACCACCACCCCCCACCCCCCCCAAACCCCACCCCACCACACCCCCAAAAACCCAAAAACACAAAAAACCCAAAAAACCAAAAACACCCCAAAAAACCCCAACCCAACACCCAAAAAAAAACACCCACCCCCCCAAGCAAAAACCAAACACCCCCCCCCTTTTGTTTACGAGTGCGTGTTCTTATGTCTGCTTGTGGGGGCGTCTCACACGTTTATCCTAATTTGAAACACGTAACTTTTTGTAAACACAACAGATTGAGGTGAATCTTATATCTTTGTTCTTCTAACGATCTGAGCTTTCTTGTGATATAAGTTTCATCTCATATTGTTTTAATTTTTTTTCGGTTTGACGTCGCTAACAGAAGACTTAAATCCAAAAATAACCTCAAAATTGAGGTATACGAGTCAAATTTGGGGTATAAGATTGTTTGACATGCGTACTTCACTTTTTGATCAGTAATCGTTATTCAATATAAAAGGACTTGTACATTAGTTTTTACAAAAGACTTTAATTAAAAAAACCTTAAAAATGATGTCTACGTGTCGGATTTAGGCTATAAAAATGTTTTTTATGCGTATCTTACTTTTCGATTGGTCAAATCGATAATTGGTACACATATGGGACTTGCACCATTTCTTCAAATCCCTAAGTTTGATAAATCATAATTATAAAACTTTTTTTTTCTAATGCAATATATGTTTTTTTTAATTAACCTTTTCTGTATGTATTGGAAACTAGAGGTTGAACCATAGGTTGAAATCGGAAATACGTTTTTGTGGGAGAAATCTTACATCCAGAAGGATGAAATTAATAAATAATATAGAAGAAGAAAGAAGAAGAAGAAGAAGAAGAAAGAATTTATTTTTAGCAAATACAAAAAAAGAAAACTGTAATATTATTACACACAGTATAAAGTACATGGAATTTATCACAAGCACATTATAAATACAATATTTGTAATTAATTTTGAATATCACAACATATATATATATAAAAAAACAAAACAACATTACACAGCAAAAAGATTTGGGAGACCCTTTGTACATGGCATGCAGATTTTGTTTCTAAGAAAGATATTAAAAAAGACGGGCGACCACAAGCAACACAGTACTAAAAGAAAAGAAAAACAAGGGCAAAAAGCTCAGAAGGCTAGAGCTAACCTCAAGCTCCAGCACAACACGAGCAGCACACAAAACCAGAGCAACAAAAAAAAGAAGAAATATGAGCACGGAAACAAGAGAAGAGGAAAAGAAGCAGAGACTATATACTATTATGTATAATAATGGTAGTAGAATTTTTAAAAACAGACCGATCAGCAGAACCGAGAGGCAAGAGCATCCAAAGAAAAGCGCGGAGGAAAACAGATCTTGCACAACTGCTTTTCTCAAGCAAAAAGGGGACCTCTAGGAGGGAAAAGAAAAAGAGGAAGAGGAACCAATATATATTCACAAAACAATCTATCTGAAAGAAGAAGAAGGCTAGGCGACAAAGACGACCCGAGACCACAGCATCTAAATAATCTTCTGGAAATGGAAGCCTTCTATTAAGAAGAATCTTTATTAAATAGGGGTCCACAAACACGCCATATTCTAACAGGTCGAGACGATTATAAGCGTATTAAATTTCACGATAGCGGAAAAGACGAAAAAAATGCAGATCTTGCAGAGCACTCAGATTTTTGACAAGAGGAAAATTAAATATAGACAAGAAATCCCAGATCTTACGGAGGTTAAAATTTTATGATTACTCTATAATCATAGCCACAGGAGGGCAGTCCAATATGAAAGTCACACATCTTCCGCAAGAAGTGCCAGATTGACCACCAGCAACTTCCAGGTGCAAGTGAAGCGGAGACATAGAAGTGCATTATGTAAATACTCTGATAAATTTGCATCTCTGCAAATAATTAATGAGGTTACACAACTAAATATATCATTATATAGATCAAAAACAGAGGGCCCAAAACTGAACCTGTGAACAGAACTGACTTGAGGAGGAAGAAGGAACCATAATAACTACTTAATGTCCTGTTAGTAGAAACACACAATCCAGTTAAAAAATTTCCTTTAACTCCATACTTTTTTAGTTGTACAAAAGCTTTGATGGAAACAGGCAAAAGCCTGGCAAAATCCAAATATATACATCCACACATTTTTTTTTCAAAGCCAGAGCCAAACCAAGAACTCTTTAGTGCGTAACTGGAACCTTGTCCTTAAAACCATGCTGAAACCTAGATACACTATGAAAGGAAAAGCTTCAAGATTTCAAGATTCAGATTTTATTTTTCTAGAATACATAGAAAGAAAACAGAAAGAAGCAAAACAAACACAAATGCGACAACCCAGGAGACAACACCAAAAATCACAAAATTGAGAGAAGACCTGCTGATTTAGATTTATGAGAAAAAAAAATACTAAAGCCTTAAAAAAATAAAGCTCTTATTAGCCATTTAAATTTCCATTAGTAATTCATCAAAGATTTTTTAAATTACAGAGTTGAACTAACTTGATCTTCATTTAGATAATTCCATTTACTTTATAACTCAATTAAAAAAACTGTATTTCTACAATACTCTTGAGGCTCTTTTTTGAGTTTTTTAATGTCCTCTGGAATTGTGTTAAGAACAAAATATTCTCAGATTAAGTTACCAGTGTAAGATTTTAAATGTCAAACATATCCATCTTTTCTCTTCTTTTCTCCAAAGTTCTAGATAAGGTTTAGTCTATTTATATAACCAGATCTTTTAAAGTACAAACTTTAAAAACTCGTGAAAATAGCGGACTTTCTAGAAATATATTATCTTTAGCATATATGCCAAACAACACTCGCATACACAACAGAGACGAACAAAACTTTTAAGCAAAAGATAGTTTTAATGATAGATTGAAACATCTAAAAATTAAGTTACTGTTTTAAAGCTTACTAGCTATTTTTTTACAATGTGTTGAAAACTTTAAGCACTAGGAGAACACACCTAAGCCTTTTACCATATTAGTTTAGTAGCTTCTTATTATTTAAGAATAATCCTTTGCACATTTTACAAATATTAAATGTAGACTTCACACTATTTTCAGATAGATAGCTCCAATCTTGCCCATTGCAATCTATTAGATCATCTTGTAATTTAATTTTATTATCATTGAGTCTGAAAAACTAGATAAACCTGCATCATCTGCAAAAAGCTAATTTCTGAATTTTAGATACAATATCATTTACATACACAAGAAAGAGAAACGCCCAAAACTGAACCCTGGACGAACGTAACTGGATGAAGGGAAAAAGATTATACTATTTCATTTCTCTATTAGTAAAAAAGCTTCTATTCATTTTAAAAGCTACCAAGAAATACCATATTTAATCCAATCTAACAAAAGCTTATCGAACAGACAAAAAGTATAAAAATCCAAGAAACACATCAACGATTTTTACCTGAAAAGCCAAAGCCAACATTAGACATCAAGAAGTGTAACTGAGCTTTATCTTTAAAACCATGCTGAAGGAGAAATATATTACAAAAAAGATAGAAAGCTCAGCTTTACAATCTTCATTATTTTACAAGAAAAACATGTAAGAGAGAACGATAGTTCTTTACATTTCACATTTTACACTGGAGAAGGCAATTTCCAATCACTGAAGCACCTGAATCAAAAGATTTTGAAATATTTAGAAAAGGTCTCAATAACTTTCTAATCCTTTAGAAAAAGAGCAGAATCCATCAGAGAACGAGACAATTATTAGCAATTTTTAAGAAATTTAAGACATCTCTTACAGAAAATTTATTTTCAAGATGATTTTGCAAAATATGAAAGTATTATTATCTTTGTGAAGACAGAGCAAAATAGCACCAAAAATTTCTTCAGAACTCAGTCAAAACTACCATCTACACATTATAGAATAGCTCCTTACTTAGATCTTACAGATATTTATAAAAATACCCATATCATGGATTAAGAACCTCTCTTCTTTATCTGATTGAACTTTACACTATTGCATAAAGTTAAATTTTAAATATTTTAAAATATTACTATGTCTAGTTTCCACAATTTTTCTTTTATTTTAACCAACAAGACTTAACGAACTTTTCTTAGAAATTTATTGTATTAAAGCACATGAATAATACATTTTAAAACGCACAAATCATCCAGACCTACGTATTAAATATTAAAGAACCCAGTTAGAAGCTAAAAACAGCTATCTCAGAGCTGCATTTTAAGCAGACCAAGGCAGTCATACTATTTTATATAGATTAAGTATTCACCACAAATTACAGCATGACAGAATCCAAAATCAGCCAGCGACCACAAGACCTCCATAGTTTACATGAGAAGAGAAAAGAAACGATACTCTTTTTATTTTTAGTTCTTTTTAAAAATAGTATGACAATCCACGAGCCAACATCAGGAGTCCGTCAAAAGATGAAAAATTCCAAAGCAGCAAGACTTCAAGCGTAAAGAAAAAAGCGAACAGCCAGTTAGAAAATATTCAAGTTTAAAACTTTAAAACATCTTTAAAATTTATTATCTAGATAATTAGCAGCAAACCAGAAATACCATCATCAAAAAAATAGAACGAAAATCAGCAAAAACAGCTCAGAACTCAAAGCAAGGGAGCATTAAAACGAAAAACCTAAATTTATACAAATATAAAAACCCTAAATCTCCTCTTTAGAATTCTCTTCAAGTAATTTTAACAGCTCTCATTTTAGTAACCTATATCAACTAACATCATTAGATTTTTATCCAAAGACTTCAATTAATATTTGAATATTTCTAAAGCAAGCCACAGACAATACCATCTATAAGAAAACACCACTCTCAACACGTAAATTAAAAAGCCATCCCAAAAAAGAGCAACAAAAAAGAGAGCAAGCCATCTAAAGAGACCATGAATATACATTATCCCAAACCTTAGCTCAAACATGAAACAAACAGAGAAAAAAAGCAATCAGCAGAACAAAAACTACATCAAAAGAATCTAAAAATTCTTCTGGGATTATAACTAAACCTAACACGAAAAAAAACCAGACATAAAAAACACATCCATATCCCATGCATCCAGAGAAACCCCAAAGAACAACAGCCCAGAAGACATAAAAAGAGATCTAACAACAAACAACAGCACCCAGTAGAGTGGCCTGAGAGACAGAAAATCAATATATTTAAAGAACACACACACATCTCAATCATCATATTCCAAATCAATCAACTAACACTAAAAAGAGCAGAACACCCCCCCAAGACACAGCCAAAGCAAAAAAAGAGACAAAGACCAGCAGGACAGCAACTCAGGGGGGGGGCAAGACAAAAAAAATCGGGGGGGGCCCCCCCCCCCCCCCCCCCAAAAGGGGGGGGGGCGACCCCCCTCAATTAAAACAAAAAAAAGCAGAAAACCAGAACGAAAACACACCAAACCATATCTAATTCTAGCAAAAACACAAAAAAACAAAGAACACAAAGAGCCATACAAAAAAGAATAGAGACAGCAGACCCCCAAACCCACAAAACCAAAGCACAAAGCAGCATCTCCATCTACCCCCCCCCAAAACAACAAAGCTTAAATTCTGATTACTTTTTATTAATTAAAACTTAAAACTAACCCAGAACTTATTATTTAAGATTTAAGATTTTTATTTTTTCTAGTAATACATCAAGAAAACAATAGAAAACAAACACAAATGTGATTGCAACCCAGTTGAGTTACAAAAACACAGATCACAAAGTTGAGAGAAGACCTGGCTGATTTAGACTTACTTGAAAAAAAAATGACTAAAAGCTTTAAAAAAGTAAAGATCTTTATTTAGTCTTTATTACCAGTTAATTCTTCCAAGATTTTTTTAAATTAGTACAATGTTTTAGAACTGACTTGATTTTCATTTAGATAATTCCATTTACTTATAGCTCTACTAAAAAAACTGTATTTTCGGCAATTGACTCTTGAGTGTTCTTTTTTGAGTTTTTTTAATGTCTTTTGGTTGGATTAGGGTTAAGAACAAAATATTTCTCAGGGTTTAAATTTACAAATTGTATTTTATTTTATTTTTTATTGTATTTTTCATCCTCTGGTTTAACCTCTGTACTCTGTGGCAACGGCGCAAAGCGCATATTAATTTTTTTTATGATTTTTAATTTTGGTATAAAATTAATTTATCTGTTACTCAAAGGAAAGTACAAATTCATATAGAAATTTTGCAGCTTTATGATTTTTTATATTTTTAAGGCAATATAATGACAAACTTTATGAGCATACGAAACTGAAATCTTTTTTTCAACCTCTGAAAAAATCGGCAAGCACTAAAAGACACCTACTACACCTGCTACACCTACTATACTACACCGACGGACCTAAGCAACCTAAGCAAATCCTCAAAATCAAACAAAACATTAAATTTAGCTTGATTTTAAGGTTTTGCTTAGGTTGCTTAGGGAAATTTTTAGTAACAAAAGAAGCTTCCACCCCTCGGTCGGTCCGTCGGTGTAGTAGGTGTAGGAGGTGTCTTTCAGTGCTTGCCAAAAATCATGGAAAAAATGTGTTGCTGTTGCAACGGTATCGGGCAAAGTCCCAACTGAGGAAAATCCCAACGTGGGGTTTACGGAAAAAAAGCACCCGTGGCAAAGGCGGAAAAAAAGCACCCGCGCGCAAGGCGGAAAAAAAGCACCCGAAGGAGCGATCAATCGGCGGCGTTTCTCGTCCCTCGCCCCCCAAAAAAACCCCAAAAAAACCACACCCCCACAACCCAACCAACACACACCCCCCCCCCCCCCCCCCCCCCCCCCCCCCAACGTGGAAAGTCCCAACCAATCGATGAATCTCCCAACAGTTCAAATATTAGAAATACGTTTGCAAAACCGGTGTTAAACACGATAATTTTTAAACAACCGAAAATAAATAAATGCATTAAATGAATGATAAATGGAATTATGCAATTTTGTAAACGTACTTTCAAAAATACAAGTTTCCACCCCAATGAGAATTTTTTTTTTGATTTTTGGGTTTTGCTTAAGCTTAGGAAAAAAATAAAGTTTTTACTCTTCAGTTTAAAAAGCATCATTAAATACAAATTTACCATAATACAATTTTGCTTGATTTTTAGGTTTTGCTTATGCTTAGGTACTCAGTTTTTTGAATAAAGAATTTAATGCTATATTTTTATTAATTATAGTGTTAATTGACTAAAAAATAAAATGGTGTTTGTTACAAACGTATTTTTTGATTCTGTTGGGACTTTCCACAAACTGTTTGGGAGATTCCACAGTTGGGAGATTCACCCTTTTTGTTGGGAGATTGCTCGGAACCGTTGCAACGACACGAACGAGTTTCTATTTTATTTTTTTTTTAGGCAGTTTAGATTCCCAGTCTCACCAGTCTCAGTCTCGACCCTAAGTTTGTCCCAGTCTCGGCCCTGAAAATATTAATACTTTTGGTAAACTGCAAATTCCACCAAAACCGACACCAACATCTACGGTACTGTAACAATAGACAGCAATTTTAACTGTTTAAACTCGAAGTTATTAGAAAAACAACAGTAGTTTTCGATAAAACACGAAATTATATTTAACACCAAACAAACAATATTAAAATAATTTTATTACGTAAAACAATCAGTATTTTGCACATGTATTTATCACAATTGCGCGTTTCAGTGCGCATCCAAATAGTGTTTTTCTTTGAGTTCGCGGTTTTGACCGTTATACAAATCTAAATTACAGTAATAAAGTATTTTTATATCAGAGAAACATTAATAAACGCAGTTCTAAAATATTACCAAATATGGTCATAAAAGTATAAATTTGAATATAAAATCAATGAATTTTAATCGTTCTGTGGGATTACCCAAGAGCTAAGTAAAAGTTGCGCGAAGACGCAACTTAAAAAACGCGGAATTATTCCTTTTATGTCATTTGTTGTTCTATCTGTTATAACTGTGTACTTGTCGGAATAAAGTTTTTATTTTAATTCGTGTTTATTGACATCATAATATTTGTGCAATGAATCAAAGTGCCAGTGGCGGTGACAGTACTCATTTAGTTTTTTCTCTCTAGCTGTGTCGGTGTTTTTTTTTATTAAATAAGTTCCGTTGGCAGTGTTTTTTTTGTTTTACAATGGATGAATAATTTTGGTTTTTATATATGACTACAGAAATTGTAGCGGTACGATTCCCATACGCGTCCCAAAATTCGATTTGACCGATCCTAAAGTAAAAGACACATATAAAACGTCTTTGTACACTAAATCGGACGCACACATTTCGTTTTCATGGTTATTTTTAAGATTTGGGCTTATCAAAAAGAGTTATGAACCAATTTATACCCAAAAAATGACCTTTTTCAGCATATGCAATTTATGATGTTAATAAAAAATTTGTAAACACACAAATTAAATTAAAAACTATGCTTTAACAATGCTAGAAGTCTGAAAAACTTTTTAAAATTTTCAAAAAAATTAAAAATTCGAAAGTTACATGGACCACCAAAAACATGGACAACAAAATTTGTTCGGCTTTAAATGCTTATTAAAATTTGGTTTTTCACCAATTTATTGTTCCTAAGCCTAAGAAAAACCTATAATTTAAACAAAATTGTAATATAATTATTTTCATTAAAATAGGTTGTTTTTCAAAAATGTAAATTTTTTCACAACTAAAATTTTATGGGTATTTGAACGGTTATTATAAAAAATTTGTTGTTACCATGAAAAAAATAGAAGTATATTTGTAACTGCAAGACACTTGGTAATACAAAAAAATTTGATTAAAGGCTTAATAAAAAAATTTCTCAAAAACATAAATTGTACATGCCAAAATAGGGTAATTTTTGGGTATAAACAGGGATGCCTACTAGAATAAAATTTTAATTCTAGTATAGTATAGTATAAGACCTGCAGTTTTAATTCTAGTATAGTATAGTATAAGACAAGCCAGTGCTTAGGTCCGTCGGTGTAGTATAGTAGGTGTAGCAGGTGTAGTAGGTGTCTTTTAGTGCTTGCCGATTTTTTAGAGGTTTGAAAAGAAAATTTCAGTTTCGTATGCTCATAAAGTTTGTCATTATATTGCCTTAAAAATGTGAGAAAAATCATAAAGCTGCAAAATTTCTATATCAATTTGTACTTTCCTTTGAGTAACAGATAAATTATTTTTATAACAAAATTAAAAATCATAAAAAAAATTAATATGCGCTTTGCGCCGTTGCCGCGGAGTTCAAGAGGTTAAACCAGAGGATGAAAAATACAATAAAAAATAAAATAAAATACAATTTGCTAATTTTAAACCCTGAGAAATATTTTGTTCTTAACCCTAATCCAACCAAAAGACATTAAAAAAACTCAAAAAAGAACACTCAAGAGTTTTTAACTTTGTGAATGGGAGTTTGGAAACGAATTTTTTAACGTAAGTGGGTAAAAACCAATATTAAATCTGTAATATATTTAATCTGTTTTCGTAACTGGCATCTTTTAATTTACAAACTCTAAAGACTCGTTTGGTAAATGTGCGTTGAACTTTTTCCAAAATATATTTATCTTTCATCATATAGGGGTTCCAGACCACGCTTGCATATTCAATAGTAGGCCGTATGAAACTTTTGTATGCAGTTAAATAATTTTTTATAGAATTGGATTTAAAACATCTAAAAATTAAATTGACGGTTTTCATAGCCTTGGAAGCTATTTTTTGGCAATGAGTTGAAAACTTTAAATCAGCAGAAAAATAAACACCAAGGTCTTTAACTAGATTAGTTGTTGGCAATTTCTCATTATTTAAGTAATAATCCGTCTTAATTATATTTTTCTGGCGATTTATATTTAACACTTCACACTTATGTTCAGACAGACTAAGCTGCCAATCAGTTGCCCATAAAGCAATTCTATGCTCAAGTGCTAGAGTAGCATGTTCTTGTAGCACTTCAGATCTCTTGATGCGCTCTTCCATCCAAGGCAGGAGTTCCTGTATTACACGGGAACAAATTTTGGCAATGAACTCCTCGTCAATTCCGCTAGACGTTTTTGAGACAGCCTCCAACTTTTCAATATGAACCAGCCTCAAAAATAATTCAAACATTATTTAAAACACAAAAAGACAAATATAAATGCAAGCCAGAAAGTTTTAACTTTTAACAGAAAAAAAAGAAAGTTTTAACAGAAAGTTTTAAAAAAAGTTTAATTTAGTTTTTAGGATTTTTCGTTTTTAAACGTTGACAGTTTTTCGAACGCGCAAATTTTATCCCCGAACCCTTACCCATCTTATAAAGCTGGCTTTTAGCTACACTTGAGTGTTTGTTGCTCCGTTTTTACTTTAATATTAAGCAAGATATGTTAAAGAATACACCATGAACCCAAAAAAATTCTTAATTTATTTTTTAGGATTTTTCGTGTTTAAACGTCAACAATTTTTCGAACGCGCAAATTTTATCCCCGAACCCTTAATCATTTTATAAAGCAGGCTTTTAGCTACAGTTGAGTGTTTGCTGCTTCGTTTTTACTTTAATATTAAACGAGATATGCTAATAAATACATCATGAACTCAAATAATTTGTTGCCTAAGTTTTTGCTTCAAACCGATTTCCAAGAGTTAATACACTATCTGGCACGACAAACAATACATTTTCTTAATTCTGAGAGCCTAAGCTACAACTCTGAATATGTTCAGTAATAATTAGTTGGCGTGCTTGTCTTTAAATCTCAAAAAATCCCTTTTAATATGGAAAAATTAAAAACAAATCCCAAGAGCTATTTTTCATCTTGAAGCAAAAATTAAAGCACCTTTCAAACCTATTTTTGACAAGGAATCCACTGGTTCCTGTTCAGATACCTATTTCTTTCTTCTTTCCCGAGTTTAAGACATGTCAAAAAAAGTTCGCTTCATTCAACATGACATTCTTCAACACCAAAAAATAAAATTCATTGCACAATCGAAAAAAAACAGCATAAGTTTGCAGTAAACGGTGGGTCCCATCCCAACAGGAAAAGTACAAAACCACCGCGAATTTGCTTTTGGAAGAAGAAAATTAAAAACAAAAAATTGGGTGTCCGCCCTCGCACACTTCCGCGCACAGAGCCTGCGCAACAGAAAAAACACCACGCAGGAAGAGGTTTGACGTCGCTATTGTTAGAAAAATAAAATCTTGAATTTAGGTATAAAATAATCACTTATTATTTTTTGATATTTATTTGCAAAATTGCTTAAAGTCTTATTATACTAAAAACCGTCAAGTATCTGCCAACAGATTTGGTATGTACAGTTAGCACATTTTAAAATCCAAAAACTTATAAATACCAATTTTAATAAAAGTTTAGCAATACAAAATTGTTAGCTATTTTAAAAATAATAACAATTAGGGCTTTCCTTAAGGATTGTGGTTACGGGTTTCTGGTTATTTTTTATTAGCTTTCATTCTAGTTTGCAAATGATTATCAAAACATATGTTGTTATCAGGGACATAAGCCAGAGTTTTTCATTTTGGGGGGGGGGCGGATTTTAGTACAAAAAAAAATTTCGGGGGGAAGGGGAGGGGGCTCCCCCCCCCCCCCCCCCCCCCCGAAATTTTCGGGGGGGGGCGGAGCCCCCCCCCCCTTAATTTTTGAAAACGTTAAAAAAGCAGGGATAAACGTAGATAAAGCTGTATAATACACTGTTTTTGGCCTAATAACGTATTATCTAATGTTTTTAGCGGTAAAAACATTTATTTTCTTAGTTAAAAATTACATAAGCACACATTGGCAGAGCCTGGATTTTACAAAAAAGGAATTTAGAGACGTTAGTTTCAGACCCCTTGGCTAAACCCACATTGTAAACCAAAGCACATGAGCAGCATCTCGGCTCCATGTTTTCTGGGGTACCTACCTATATGAAAAAATCCGAGCCAATGCTATAGGCGGCAGGAAAATTTAGGAGGGAGGAGGTACATAAATCAAACAATATGATTGTTTGTTTTTCTTTCTGTGTAGTACTTATTACTTATAAAAATTATTGTACTAACTTTGAAATAACATTAGCATCAGGCAACATAAATAACGAGGTATATATACTATAGAAAGTGACCGCTGAGCAAAGCGAAGCGGAACAAATTTTTGGTTTTGGGGTCCATTGGGGTACTAAAATTATTTTAAAGTTTGGCGCCGAGCGATTAGCGAGGCGCTAGAAAATTTTGAATTTTTAGCCTCTGAAAACCCCCAAATTTTACTATCTGGCGACCATTTCGGGGGGGGGGGGGGGCGGCCGGCCCCCCGCCCAACCACTATCCCTATTTTTCCTCCTGTCCGACCGTTTCGGGGGGGGGGGCGGCCGCCCCCCCCGCCCCCCCTGGCTACGTCCCTGGTTGTTATGTTTAAAGAGATAATTGCTAATATTTTTTTTTGTTGTCAACTGTTTATTTTTAATATTAGTGTTTTTAACCCTTTTACTATTAAACAAAACCGTCAGCACAAAACAAACGTCATTGAAAATTTTGAAAAATTTTAATAAAGAAAAATTTATTATTTTAAATTATTATTTACCATTATTTTGTTTTGCTTGACTAATTGTTTTGTTTATACATTACAAATTAAAGTTTACTGCCAATGCAATGGTGAACGTTTTTTTATTAGTTTTTTTGTGATGATAACTTTTTAATTTAATAAATGGTGTGATTGTATTAAAAAATAATACAAAACATTATTATAAATGCTAAGATTTCGTCATTTTTTGCCTATATTTTACTCCACAATATCTTAAATTGCATTTTAATCAAGTTTTAAAATTTAAAATAGAGATCTTCAGGTCAAATTTGACCTAAACATGTTTTTATTTAGTATTTATGGGGTATAGTTCTCAAACCAATTTTTGGGACGCGTTTAGTACCTGTGCACTGTGTTTTGTTTGCTTTGGAAAACATACAATTTTGAAATGTTATTATTTTGTCTTCCGTTTATTTATATTGATTTTAAACTTTTAGCGATCTCAAGAAAACTTGTTTTTAAATCGCGATAAGAATGAAGCAGTATTATAGCAGTGGCGTGCCCAGGATTTTGTTTGGGGTGGGGCAAATATTAACCCTGAAGGAAGGGGGGTCTGGGCATGGATGTTTTTGATTGGGTCCGCTAGGGGAGTCCATCCCCGGGTGGAAGGCCAAAATTTTTAGGGGGGGGGGTTCCGGACCCCCCTGGCTTTTTAGGGGGGGTTGACCCCGTGTGCAAAAGGTCAAATTTGTTGGGGGGAGGGTCATGGGATCCAATTTTTTAATAAAATTTTTTTAACTCAAAAATTTAAGTGTTTTTAGGTATTTAATATTGAATTTTATGTACTAAAACCACTTATTTAGGCCTAAAAAGTCTATTTAAACACTGTTTTTAACTAAAAAACAGTGTTTTTGACAGTAAATAAAAAATATACTTCCAAATTGGTAGGGAGGGAGAGGGGGGTCAGCCTCGCTAGGGGGGGGGGTCAGGCCGTCCGCTCTCGAGCTTTGGGGGGTGGAGGTGGCTGGATTTTTTCTAAGGAGAGGGTCCAAAATTTTGGTTCTAGGGGAATGGACCCCTATGTTCCCCCAAAAACATCTATGGGTCTGGGCGGGGGGTTAGAGCTCTCTACCAGCAGGGTCAATAGGCAGATTGCAGAGCCTCTGGATACAAGTACTAAACGCGTACCAAAAATAAGTTTAAGAATTCCACCTGACAAACATGGATAAAAACATTTATCTGGTCAATTCTGGCCTGGGAACCTCAATTTTGAGCATTAAAAAGTAATTAAGCTACAATTTAACAAAATAAATGCTGTTTTATAGCCAAAAACGACCTTTTTTGAAGGTACATTTTATGCTGTTCAGAAAAAAAAATTTCAATGAAGTTTTAATCAACATAAATTAATATTTTTTTGGATTGCCAAAAATATGGCGGTTCTAAATATATTTTTTTATATTTCTGGTTCTTACTGATTTTGAAGACCTGTGCACTTCCCCCGGGTTTTATTGGGGGGGGGGGAGGCAATTCCAAAAAGGGCCTCCCCCGGCAATTTCAAAAAAGTTGCCCCTCCCTCCCTGTGCCGCACAGGGGAGCAAATTTTTTGAAATGGGGGGAGGAGCAAGCAGGAGAGAAAGCAGAAAAAAGAGAAAAAAAGAAGGGAAAGGGGAAAAGGGGACAAAAAACGATAATAAGGTAAAAATAGGTTTAAAATGGCTTAAGATATATTGAAATAGGCTAAAAACTGCAAAAAAATCGCAATGATAGCGTAATCATAGGTTAAAATTGGCGTCATAATTTCAGGGTACTTTTTCATTTTTTGGCAGAGGGGGGGGGGGCAATAAAACCGGGAGGGGGAAGCATATCCTCCAATAAAGCGGCGGAGGGCATTTCCAGACGGTGCACAGGTCTGGATTTTGTGTGGCAACTGTTTAAAACGCCCCAAAATACATTCAATATACATAAAATACATAAAAAAATAGAATTTAAAAAAAACACCATAATTTCATAAAAATGCAGCATAATACAATTTAGCTTGATTTTTAGACTTTGCTCAGGCTTAGAAAAATTAAATTCAATTAAAACTAAAATAAATTTAGCTTTTTAAGCAAAAACAAATTTGTTGTCCATATTTTTGGTGGTCCATGTGACTATCAAACTTATAATTTTTATGTAAACTTTTGGATTTTCCGGACTTCCATGAATGTTAAATACTAGTTTCAGAATTAAAATAAGTAAACTGTAAGTACAATACTATTCTGTATTAAAAAATTTTACTTATTCTAGATTAAAAAAATAGCAAAAAATGGCGGACGAGGGCAGCAGCGGATCTCCAGTGGTAGAAGCGGCGGTCAACGCCTCTGCCAAAAATGCAACGATCAGTTTTGAGGAGCAGGCGATCGCCTACGGATCCCTGTATCTCATGGCCATTTTCAGGTATTTCAATAAAGTATTTTTAGTTTTTGCAGGTATTTTCAGGGTATCCTGAGAATTACGGCACCATAGATTAGCAGCCTCCCATATTTTGAGGGGGGGAGGGGGGGGTGGGTGTTTCCCGCCTCTGCAAACCGTGGATTATATGCCGAAAAATTCCGCATAAAAGCATTTTTCTCCAAATGCCCATTTTTGCAATTTCACTACTAGAACGCCCTAAATGATAGGCGGTGGGGCGTCAGGGAAACCTGGCCTCGTTAAATCGAAGAAGAGAGATACTTAATGTGTTAACCAGGGATATCCTGCAAATCTCCGGTATCCCGCTAATTCCAGGTGTTAGAATAGGTGTGAGCTGACACTTGACAGTGTCCAGACCTGTGCACCGCCCCCCGGGGTTTTATTGGGAGGGCAATTCCGAAGCGGGAGGGGCACGGGGGGTAACTTTTTTAAAACGGGGGGGGGGGGCAAGCAAGTGATAAAGAAAAAAAGAAAAAAAGGTGGTCAAAAAAGCGAAAATAAGGTAAAAGTAGCTCTAAAATGGCTTAAAATACATTGAAATAGGCTAAAAACTGTAAAAATTTCGCGATTGTGGCGTCATCATAGGTCAAAAATGGCGTCATCATAGGTCAAAAATAGCGTCATAGGTCAAAAATGGCGTCGTCATAGGTCAAAAATGGCGTCATAATTTTAGGGCACTTTTTCATTTTTTCGCGGGAGGGAGGGCAAATCCTCCAATAAAGCGGGGGTGGGGAACATTTCCAGACCGTGAACAGGTCTGAGTGTCACTAGTTAAAATTTTTTTTGAAACTTAATTTAAGGAGAAAGGAAAGTCAAAACTATCTAGCAACAGGGTTTTTTTTTGACAAGTCAACTTACCTGGTCAAAAAATCCTAAATACTACCCTGCACCTAGAGGATACTCTCGACTCTGCCTTACTTCTAATAAATTTAAAAAAAACTTGGGGTGAATTGGTGTATCTTGTATCTAGCATATACTTATTCAGAAAATTTAATGTATTCCCATATCCATAGGTGGGCTGGGGGGGGGGGTTGGTGGGTTATACCTAAACCACCCCAAAATACCAGTTATAGCCGCCCCCCTAAAATTTGGGGGTACCTCGGACATCCCCCCTAAAATTTAGGGGGTCCCAGTACTAAAAACGCTAACAATGGGGTTTTGGGACACCTCCCAAACTCGGGGGTCGGGTTATACCCATAGGTGAGCACGGTTGGGCAAGCTAGGGGGGTGGTTACCCGGGGTAAATCGAATTTTGAATTCTAGGAGGGGGGTCCCAGGGGGGTCCCGACCCCCCTAGCTTTTTAGGGGGGGTCGACCCGGGGTGCGAAATATTGAAATCTAGAGGGGGATCAGGTGGATTCCGGTGTCCAAAGCAAAACAGTTTTAAACCATAATAACTTTAATAATTGTTCTTTGTGTAGGATAATACTACATTTTATTGAATAAAAAGCGATATTTAGGTATAAAAAGGGTGTAAAAGCATGAATATATAATGAAAATTTACGTTTTTGGAAGAAAATTTAGTATAAAAAGGGTACCTAAAATTTTCCCGAGGGGGAAGGGGGGGGTCAGATTTCAAAATATAGAGGGGTAGGTAAAAATGGTATGGTAGGGCCACTTTCTTCTGGCTGATTTCCAGGCTAGGGGTTATGCCCCCTTTTCATACCTATGATGTCTATAGTATTTCTTATTTATTAAACTGTCTTTAGTTTAGTTTAGTTTAGTATTTTTAAAGCAAACAATTTTTTAAAGTTTGAGACATTTTTGCTTATGCGTTAAGTCTTAAGCTTATTATCATGTTGCGTTTTTATAATCTCTATGTTATTGTGCTTGTAGTGTAATTTTGTTTTTGTGAATATTTGGTCATAAAGATATTGAGCCTAAGGCGAAATATATAAAGCATGGCACATTTAAAATCAAGTGCATTGTCTAAATATATTTACGTCCGTTTTTTCATAATGTTGAAGAGCTAAAAAAGAAATATAAAGCAGTTGATGATCCTGTGTAAGTGCCTTTTTAGTGTGAATTGTGTATACAATTAGTCATTTAAGACTATTAAATAAAATATAAATAAACTCCAAAACTTTTAAAAGTTTGTTTAAGTCGTTTTTGTTAATGAGTATAGTTTTTTTAAAATTACCAATAATTATTAACATTAACGTTGTTTATTTTGCTAAATACCAGAAATTTACTTAAGCATATAACAAGGCACGTTGTTTATCCTGAACTTCTGGCAAAATGTGTACCTTATTAATGCAATCAAAATATTATTACTATTATATCAGACCTGTGCACTGCTCCCCTCCCCCGGAGGTTTTATTGGGTGGAATTCCAAAATGGGTGAGGGAGCATGGGGACATTTTTTTGAAGTGAGGGGGGAGGATAAAACAGGGGGGGGGGGAAGGGGCACTTTTGACGGCAAGATATGCACTGAAAACTCTCGAAATGATGGTGTTAGAGAATGCTGTAAAAACTGACCATAATTTTTGTTACTTTCAGAGGGGGGCAATAAAACGGGGAAAGGGGGCGGCACAGCAACAGCGACTAATATTCGGTGGGAGGGCGGAAGGAGGGGCATTGCGAGCATAGGTGTTTTTGGTCGGGTCCGCTAGGGGGGGTCCACCCCCGGGTGGAAGGCCAAAATTTTTTAGGTAGGGGTCCAGGGGGGTCCGGACATAGGTGTTTTTGGTCGGGTCCGCGTGGGGGGGGTCCAACCCAGGTGGAAGGGCCAAAATTTTTTAGGGGGGGGTCCGGACCTAGCCTTTAATGGGGTCGACCCCGGGTGGGTCATTCCATGTCAAATCAACAAATCGATTTAGCGCACCATCTTCGATTTTGCTGAAACTTGGTATACTTGTAGACCCTATGCCCAATAAGAAATATTTCAAATTTTAGGCCCCAAAACCTTTTGGTTCCGAAGTTATGACCCCTTAAATTTGGGCTTTCGACCCCGATTTCGACCGAACGTCCTATTTTCAAACAAGCATATTAAAATCATTAACAGCAATAACCCCTGCAATATATATATCATTTGAAAGCTAATTGCCAGCTCTATCTAATGAAACTAAAATAAAAATATTGTTTGGGGGCCAAAAAAAGTTATAGTGAAATATAAAAAAGAAATGACAATAAAAAAAAATCATCATCACCAATTTTAATGATTTTTTTACTGAGTAAAGACAACACATTTGGGAACATGCATATAAAATTTCATGAGCGGAATTTGCCTCTAGGGCTCACAATGAAGAAAAGAGTCATACTAACTTGTCGAAATTTAACGAGTTTCGTCAAATATTGACTATTTATAACACTTAACTAATACTTTACAACAAAAACCATCATGTTTAACAACATTTTTTTAATTTATTTATCAAGATAATATTTTCAACTACTTTTATCTCAAATTTAAGTTTTACTGTGTGGAACAAAATTTGTAAAACAAAAATTGGTAGTCAGCCTCGTTTTGAGCACATATTGGGAAAATTATGATAATAAACTGGATTTTACTTTTTTTATGTTAGCGATTGCAATGAGGCATATTCCATTTCCTTCTGTGACAGTTTGTATCCTCTTCCACTTCGTCCAGCAATTTCTGGATCAACTTTTTGAATGATTGAGTTCCTCCAAACTACTGTAATATCTGGATAATATGGGAATGAAAATGAACCAGAAGGTCTTGGTGGCTTCAAAAAACTTAATTTTACTTCCCCTTGCTCTGAATCTACTGATATAACTGAGGCTAAATACCATTGTCCAAAATATTTCACTGTCACATAGCCTTTGATTTGGTCAATTTCCAATTCAGTTGAAGTGTCTCCTTCATTAATTTTAACCAACCGGCCGGCATTTGCCAGCAAGAATTCCTTCACTATTACACTGGTTTGCGATTGAGGGATAAATGCATGCGGTCTTTGCGTTCCTTTCATGGTGGATCCAAGTCTAAATCTTTCTTCCAGAACTTAAATTCAGCATCATACTGTTCTTGCGTTGTAAATTCAACAGTTATTGATGGAATATTCTGGGAAGCAAAGTTGTAAAGATCAAGTGGAGATATTATTTGTTCATAATAAGGACGTTGCAGGCTGGCCTTAGCAGCCATTCTTTTAATAATTCCTCCTACTCCATCACAGGCGCCTTTCCGATGGATGAGATGTAGCAAAAGTGTGCCACTCGGCTGGACATCCAAAATTGAGTTGATGGTAGCAGGTGTTCCTAATGTTCTTGAAGTTTTTATATTGTGAGGCTGCTCCATCACTGAAATATATTAGTTTTAAAGCTGTTTTCCCATAAGAATGGCTGCTAAGGCCAGCCTGCAACGTCCTTGTTATGAACAAATAATGTCTCCACTTGATCTCTACAACTTTGCTTCCCAGAATATTCCATCAATAACTGTTGAATTTACAACGCTAGAACAGTATGATGCTAATTTAGAGTTCTGGAAGAAAGATTTAGACTTGGATGCACCATAAAAGAAACGCAAAGACTGCATGCATTTATTCCTGAATCGCAAACCAGTGTAATAGTGAAAGAATTCTTGCTGGCAAATGCCGGCCGGTAGGTTAAAATTAAGGAAGGAGACATTTCAACTGAATTGGAAATTGACCAAATCAAAGGCAATGTGACAGTGAAATATTTTGGACAATGGTATTTAGCCTCAGTTATATCAGTAGATTCAGAGCAAGGGGAAGTAAAATTGAGTTTTTTGAAGCCACCAGGACCTTCTAGTTCATTTTCATTCCCACACTATCCAGATATTGGAATAGTTTCAAGCAACTCAATCATTCAAAAAGTTGATCCAGAAATTGCTGGACGAAGTGGAAGAAGATAAAAACTGTCACAGAAGGAAATGGAATATGCCTCATTGCAATCGCTAACATAAAAAAGGTAAAATCCAGTTTATTATCATAATTTTCCAATATGTGCTTGAAACGAGGCTGACTACCAATTTTTATTTTACAAATTTTGTTCCACACAGTAAAACAGGGCAGCTTAAATTTGAGATTAAAGTAGTTCAAAAGTAAATAAATTAAAAAAACTGTTGTTAAACATGATGGTTTTTGTTGTAAAGTATTAGTTAAGTGTTATAAATAGTCAATATTTGACGAAACTCGTTAAATTTCGACAAGTTAGTATGACTGTTTTCTTCATTGTGAGCCCTAGAGGCAAATTCCGCTCATGAAATTTTATATGCATGTTCCCAAATGTGTTGTCTTTACTCAGTAAAAAAATCATTAAAATTGGTGATGATGATTTTTTTTTATTGCCATTTCTTTTTTATATTTCACTATAACTTTTTTTTGGCCCCAAACAATATTTTTGTTTTAGTTTCATTAGATAGAGCTGGCAATTAGCTTTCAAATGATATATATATTGCAGGGGTTATTGCTGTTAATGATTCCAATATGCTTGTTTGAAAATAGGACGTTCGGTCGAAATCGGGGCCGAAAGCCCAAATCTAAGGGGTCATAACTTCGGAACCAAAAGGTTTTGGGGGCTAAAATTTGAAATAATTCTTATTGGGCATAGGATCTACAAGTATACCAAGTTTCAGCAAAATCGAAGATGGTGCGCTAAATTTTGTTGTTTTTTTCAGTTGATTTGACATGGAATGACCCGTTAACGGAGTTAACAGAATTAATCTCAGATTAAATCGTCTCTAATCCCAGATTAGCGGGAAAAACCCGCAAATTTTTAATCCACCTCCGGAGGTGGTTTAAAAATTTGCATAAATTAACAATTTAATATTGAGTTAGTGACGATTTAATCTGAGATTAAACCGAATCTCAAATTAAATTCGTTAAAATAGATTGTCTTATCGATACTGCTAGTATGTTTACTGTGTGTAGATAATCGTTAATCTCAGATTGGTTTTAAGTCGAATTAAATCTTCAGCATAAAAAGGGCTTTTTGGTCTAAAATTAGCGTTTTTTTACCTATTTTTCCTTTAAAATCGAAAAAAAAATGGGTAAAATACACTTCAGTAAAAAACCGATATGTAAAATGCGTTTCTCGAATTTTAACTCCCTCTAATTTGGGGTTTCACCCCCCATTCTGGAACAACTTGCCCATGTATGAGTTAAAGTTAAATCCCTCATTTCAGAATTTTGGGGGGTTAACTTCCCCAACCCAAACCCCTGTGCCCATATATACTTTTATCGGTTTTAAAATCTACATATTTTAAGCTTGAAAGAACAACGTCATTATCATCAACGTTTCTGATAACGATGAATTTAAAATTAAAATTTTTGCTTTTAAGCGTGCTTTGGGGCCGAAAACACATTTTTGGGTGAATTACAGTCTCTTTAGACTCCCAGTTGGGAAGAGTAGCTTGCCCTTCCCACTTCTTACCTTACATGTTACATCCACCCTTAATTCACTCGGACCTGTCCAACTCATTTTCCTTGATGAAATCCTGAGAAAATAAATTATTTAAAAAAAATCATAGTTTTACGAAAATAAATGGTGCTCCCAATGAAGGACCTAAATGATTGTCTCTATTTTTTACAAGCGCCCATAGGTGGGCAGGGGGGGTTGGGGGGGGTTATACCCCCCAAAATTTCGGATTTTGCTGACCCCCCCCCCCCCTTAAATTTGGGGTAGTTGGGGACACCCCCCCCAAATTCGCCTCCCAAAGAAAAATTTTTAAGTGTTATAAAAGGACTAAAAAATTTTTCCACGCTTCGCGCGGAGTGTTTATTACCTTATTTCCCCGTTCATTACCTTTTATTACCTTTAAATTCCCCCGCTACGCGGGCAGTTTAAATTTCCCCGCTACGCGGGCAGTTTAAATTGGCAATTTATCTTAGTTTTTCAATTGCAAATCGATTATCCCATTCAGTAGTTAAGGCATACATGTTTAATAAAACTACTATAAACACTATTATCCTTTTTTTAACGTTTTAAACACATGTTATAAATGTATAGTATAGCTATAAAAAACCTTAAATTTTGTAATTAGTATCATTTGGAATTAAAATTTCTAGTGTATTTTAGCGCCTCAAATTATAAATTTTCTCCTCCAGGGGGCATTGTTCCCCCCGAACCCCCCTGACTGAATTTTTAAGATCACAGAAAATTATGTAGAAATTAGGTAAAAAAACAAAAGTAAAATGTATGTTCACGCGATCACCAGGAGACGATTTTTAAACCGTTTTTAGTATATATTTTAAAAAATTTTCGCCTCCGGAGGCTGGGGGTCCACCCCCCAGAGCCCTCGGCCGACGCTTCGCGTCGGCTGGCGCCCCTACGCGCGGGCGCTTCGCGCCGCTTTGACATCACTTTTTCTTCCCCCCCCCAGACCGATGCGCCTGAAATGAAATCCTGACTGCGCCATTGCACATTATTATTTAATTTATTGACACCCCCCAGACCCCCCGGCCGACGCTTCGCGTCGGCTGGCGCCTCTACGCGGCGCAGGCGGCGGCGCTTCGCGCCGCTTTGACAACACTTTTTCTTCCCCCCCCCAGACCGACGCCCCTGAAATGAAATCCTGACTGCGCCATTGCACATTATTATTACAAGAATTAAAAAAATAAAATTTATAAGTTGCAATAAGGTCTTATTTTAATCTTACACAGTTTTAAAACATTTATAAGCTTGTTTTACGTTTTTTTACGCGTTTTAAGCTCATTTTAAGGCAGCGCGGAAATATTGGGTACACCCCCCCTCAAAATTTTGGTCTTGCTGGACACCCCCCCTAAAATTTGACCCCCCCCCCCAAAATCCGAGAGGCTGCCCACCTATGCAAGCGCCTGTTAAAATAATAAAACAATCATATTTTTGTTTCTATTGACAAAAATATTTTTTTTATTTTAAATAAAATTTACTTCTGCGCTGGGAGAACTGGATCCAGCTGGCTCCAAACTGCTTGAAGGCTCTCCTGTTGAGGTTGGGGATTTACTCTGAAATGCAAAATCATTTATTTGAACTTCAAATTTTCAATTTTATTCCAAATGCTAAAGGCAAAAATATGACTAATCAGAGCACCATGAACATTTTTTAAAAAAAAACCTAAATTTAGTTAATTAATGAAAGCTTTATCATCAGGTTCACGATAAACAGTTAGTTAATTTTCTCACCTCAGCAACAGCTTGTCGAACATCTTCCTTTACTTGTTTCAGTTTTCGAAGCATTTTATTTGTTTATTCTATCTGTACAACACATTTCATTTCTTTCCTATCCTTTAATAATAATAAAACAATGGATTTACATTTTGAAAACATTACAATTAAACCAATGGGAGAAAAAAAATTAGCCTTGTAAGGCCAGCCTCCTTTCCTTGCGAGAGCATTTTTAGACTAAAGAAACATGTACGTCAACTTTTTTGTTAATCTTAGGCAAAATACAAATAGAACAAAGCCTGGAAAAGGATGATATGAAAAAGAAAGCATTTTAAAAAACCAAATTTTAATTTGGAGACCAGGGCTCGCATTCTGACGCACGATTAAAAGTTATCAGACCATAAAAACTGAGGATGATTTATTATTGTTAGATTTTGTAAAATGTCACATAAATGATCATACTGATACATCAGTACTAGTTGGAGACATAAATTTACCAGGTATAAGGTGGGACTCTGACACATTGCTTAGCAACTCCCAAAATGAAACTAAATACTATACAACATTTATGACACTAGGACTTTCTCAAATGGTTCCTGAACCTTCTCGCGGTAAAAATTTTCTAGATTTAATATTAACCAATGACCCTGAGATTTTTAATAGTGTGAATCTAGCTCCAAACTTTGGAAATTCAGATCATGCTGTAATATGTGGTGAAATTAATTTAAGTTTGTATGAAAAAAATAATACTTCAAACCTTTTGGTACCGGATTTTAAAAATGCTGACTATCAAAGCATAGCTATGTTTCTCTCATCTCAAAACTGGGATTTTAATTTTCAAAATCTAAATACAGTTGAAGAATACTGGGATAAATTTATAAAAATAATTACTGATATTATACTTATACATGTGCCATTAATAAAAAAATATGAAATAAGTACTAAGAAAAAATGTCGTTACCCTAAATTCATACATAAACTTCAAAACAAAAAGAAACATTTGTGGAAAACTAGACATAATAACTTAAATTTCTCAAAACAATATAAAGAAATTTCAAAAAAATATACAAAATGCGTTAGTAAATTTAATTCAGATAGAGATGCAGAAGTACTTAGATCAAATGATATTGGTCATTTTTATAAATTTATCAACAAAAGAATTAAACCTAAGAAAAATATACCCCCCATAAAATGCGCTGATGGAAGTTTTGCCACTAAAGATATGCAAAAAGTAAAAATCTTTGGTGAGTATTTTAGCTCAAATTTCACTAAAGATGACAAAAATCTCCCTTATTTTGAACCCTTAAATAACCACATACTTGAAAACATTAATTTTACAGTTAGAGATGTTTTAAAATTTTTAAAAAAACTACCAAATAAATTGTCACGTACTCCTGATGGCATACCTGCACTGTTTTTAAAACGCTTAGCTAAAGTCATTGCAGAACCACGTTCAAAAATTTTTCAAAAATCTTTTAACACCAGTTCACTTCCACAAGACTGGAAAACTGCCTTTACCGCACCAGTTTATAAAAAACTTACTAAATCTGAAAAGGAAAATTACCGTCCAATCTCACTGACTTGTTATTGTTGTAAAATCATGGAGCAAATTGTAAAGTATGAGCTTTCTATCTTTTTCCAAAACATATTATCTCACCTTCAGCATGGTTTTAAAGATAAAAGCTCAACAACTACACAACTCCTTGATTCTTACAACGATTGGACTACAGCTGTTAATGACAAATCTGTTGACATAATATATCTGGACTTTGCAAAAGCTTTTGATACTGTGTCACATCAAAAACTTTTGTATAAACTAAATAAATATGGGATTTCTGGAAAGCTGCTAAATTGGATAGAAGCTTTTCTAACAAATAGAGAAATGAAAATAATAATAAATGATACTATTTCCGATTCTTACCCAGTTAGTAGCTTGGTACCATACATGGGGCACGGGGGGGGGGGGGAGTTGGGGGGGGGTTAACCCCCCCCCCAAATTCTGAGAAGGGGGGTTTAACCCCCCCACTCAGAAGTGGGGGGGGGGGAGAAAAAGTTAACCCCCCCCCCCCAATTTTGGAAAAATGAAGAAAAAAAATGTCTTTAAAATGACTTCTAACTGCCTCCAAACTTAAGTTTTGAGGTAAAAATGAATGTTTTAAGCAATAAAAAGCTCAAAAATGCAATAAAAAGGGTTTTTTGACCTAAAATTAGTGTTTTTAACCTATTTTTCCTTCAAAATCGAAAAACGATATGGGTAAAATGCACTCCAGAAAAAAAACGATATGGGTATTTTGCGTTTCTCGGATTTTAACCCCCCCCCCTAATTTGGGGTTTAACCCCCCCCCCCACTCCGGACCAACTTGCCCATGTATGCTTGGTACCACAGGGTTCTGTTTTAGGACCATTCGTTTTTTTAATATATATTAACGATATTGTCAATTGTGTACAAAACTCTGAGATTAGGCTTTTTGCAGATGATGCAAAAGTCTATTCTAGTTATTCAGAGATATCTGACAATAGAATTAAATTACAAGATGATCTGAATAGAATTGCTAAATGGGCTTTCGACTGGCAACTATGTCTGTCTGAAAATAAATGTGGAAGTTCTACATATCAGACCTGTGCACTGCCCCCCCGGGGTTAAAACGGGGGGGGGCAATTCCAAAACGGGGGGAGGGGGGCACGGGGGGGCAACTTTTTTGAAACGGGGGGGGGGCAATAAAACGGGGGGGCGAGCAGGGGGGAAAGAAAAAAAAGAGAAAAAAAAAGAGAAAAAAAGAGAAAAGAAGGGAAAAGGGAAAAAAAGGGACAAAAAAAGCGGAAATAAGGTAAAAATAGGTCTAAAATGGCTTAAAATACATTGAAATAGGCTAAAAACTGCAAAAAATTCGCGATGATGGCGTCATCATAGGTCAAAAATGGCGTCATATTTGTAGGGTACTTTTTCATTTTTTGGCGGGGGGGGGGGGGCAATAAAACGGGGGGGGCAAATCCTCCAATAAAACGGGGGGGGCATTTTCAGATCGTGCACAGGTCTGACATATAAATAATAAAAAATATTAAAACCAAACGGATTATTACTTAAATAATAAGAAATTGCCTAAAACTAAATTAGTAAAGGATCTAGGGGTATACATAAATAACAACCTTAAATTTTCAATACATTGTCAGAAAATAGCTGGTAAAGCTTTAAAAACAACTAATTTAATTTTTAGATGTTTTAAATCAAAATCAATTAAAAATTATCTCACTACCTATAAAAGTTTTGTCCGCCCAGTCTTAGAATATGCCAGTCCTGTTTGGAATCCTTACATGAATAAAGATAAATATATTTTAGAAAAAGTCCAAAGAAAATTTACTAAAAGATTATATAAAAGAGGTAATATGTTTGATAATGGATCAAAAAAAAATAAACACACACCCCCCCCCCCCCATAACAATAGATTAAGCATACTCCAATTGAAGACTTTAGAAGAAAGTAGAGATAAAATAGATTTAATTGAAACATTCAAAATAATAAATGGTTTGGTAAATTTAAATCCAGATAAATATTTTATGATAAATGAAAATCCAACTAGGGGGCATTCAAAAAAGATCAAAATTAAACATTGTAAGCTAAATTGCAAAAAATACAGTATCTTTAATATAGTCAAAAATAAATGGAATTTGCTGAGTGACGCACAAGTATGTGCCAAAACATTGTATCAATTTCAGGGATGTAGCCAGGGGGGGGGCGGGGGGCGGCCGCCCCCCGAAACGGTCGGACAGGAGGAAAAATAAGGATAGTGGTTGGGCGGGGGGGGGGGGGGGGCGGCCGCCCCCCCCCGAAATAGTCGCCAGATAGTAAAATTTGGGGGTTTTCAGAGGCTAAAAATTCAAAATTTTCTAGCGCCTCGCTAATCGCTCGGCGCCAAACTTTAAAATAATTTTAGTACCCCAATGGACCCCCAAAAACCAAAAATTTGTTCCGCTTCGCTTCGCTCAGCGGTCACTTTCTATAGTATACATATATATCTCGTTATTTATGTTGCCTGATGCTAATGTTATTTCAAAGTTAGTACAATAATTTTTATAAGGAATAAGTACTACACAGAAAGCAAAACAAACAATCATATTGGTTGATTTATGTACCTCCCCCCTCCTAAATTTTCTTGCCGCCTATAGCATTGGCTCGGATTTTTTTCATATAGGTAGGTTGTGGGTTTAGCCAAGGGGTCTGAAACTAACGTCTCTAAATTCCTTTTTTGTAAAATCCAGGCTCTGTCAATGTGTGCTTATGTAATTTTTAACTAAGAAAACATGTTTTTACCGCTAAAAACTAACATTAGATAATAGGCTATTAGGCCAAAAACAGTGTATTATACAGCTTTATCTATGTTTAGCCCTGCTTTTTTAACGTTTTCAAAAATTAAGAGGGGCTCCGCCCCCCCCCCCCCAAATTTCGGGGGTCGTGGGCGGAGAACCCGAAATTTTTTTTGTACTACAATCCGCCACCCCCCCCAAAAATGAAACTCTGGCTACGTCCCTGTCAGTGATCTAATGCTCAGTGTTCAAGTGCGCGGCGTTCTAATGGTGGCGGTCAAATGCTCGGCGTTTAGGTGCTGGCGTTCAAATTTCCGGACACCAGTGTTAGCCTGTCCTTAGGAAAAAATTATTTAATATTTATTGATTTATTGATAGAATAGATTATTAATCAAATCAAAACGGTTTTAGGACAAAGTTTCCCGCTTTCCGCTACAATTTAACCAAAAATCAAGTTTTAAAAATTTGAAACTAGCCTGCAATTAACCCAGCCTCGCGACTCTCAAAAAATATTTCCAATCTCACGAGAGTGTAGTTTCTTGGAAATAACCAGGGGTCGCATTCTGAAGAAACACTTACATTTACCCCAATAAATCCATTCCAATGAAAATAAAAACAATAATATATTTATTGTAAACTGCCGCATATGGGAGTGAAAATAAATGCCATGAAGTTTTTTTTATTTTTTTTTCTCACGCCGCAAAACCACCTTGCACAAAATAAAAAAATATTTTTCATTTTTTAAAATTAATGCTACGGATAAACTATTTATCCACTTCTTGAGTTGGATAAATTCTTATTATTAAAACAATAGAAAAAATTTATCCCAACTTTAACCTGGATTGGATAAAATTCATTTTTCAATTGCATCCTTTTGCACATAAAAAAATTGTCCTGGGATAAAAGATAAAGATAAAGATAAAGATTTATTTTCTAGAGTACATTAGAACATGATAAAAAAAAATAAACACAAATGTTTTTAATTAGTGTTACAAAATACAGTGTTAATGCAACCCAGTTGAGTTACAATAACAAACACCGAGAGAAAAAAATTACATAATATACATAAAAAGTATTACAAAGGCAGACCTGGCTCGCTAGAAAAGAATGACTAAAGGCTTTAAATTATAAAGCTCTTCTTTTAGTCATTTAGTAATCTATTACAAGTTTACCACTGCTATAAGGATTTTTTAAATTGATCAGGGACGTAGCCAGAGTTTCATTTTGGGGGGGGGGGCGGATTTTAGTACAAAAAAAAATTTCGAGGGGGGGGGGCTCCGCCTTCCCCCCGAAAGTTTTGGGGGGGGGGAGGAGGCGGAGCCCTCCCCTTAATTTTTGAAAACGTTAAAAAAGCAGAGATAAACGTAGATAAAACTGTATAATACACTATTTTTGGCCTAATAACCTATTATCTAATGTTTTTAGCGGTAAAAACATGTTTTCTTAGTTAAAAATTACATAAGCACACATTGGCAGAGCCTGGATTTCACAAAAAAAGGAATTTAGAGACGTTAGTTTCAGACCCCTTGGCTAAACCCACATTGTAAACCAAAACACATGAGCAGCATCTCGGCTCCATGTTTTCTAGGGTACCTACCTATATGAAGAAAATCCAAGCCAATGCTATAGGCGGCAGGAAAATTTAGGAGGGGGGAGGTACATAAATCAACCAATATGATTGTTTGTTTTGCTTTCTGTGTAGTACTTATTACTTATAAAAATTATTGTACTAACTTTGAAATAACATTAGCATCAGGCAACATAAATAACGAGATATATATGTATGTATACTATAGAAAGTGACCGCTGAGTGAAGCGAAGCGGAACAAATTTTTGGTTTTTGGGGTCCGTTGGGGTACTAAAATTATTTTAAATTTTGGCGCCGAGCGATTAGCGAGGCGCTAGAAAATTTTGAATTTTTAGCCTCTGAAAACCCCCAAATTTTAGTATCTGGCGACTATTTCGGGGGGGAGGGCGGCCGCCCCCCCGCCCAACCACTATCCTTATTTTTCCTCCTGTCCGACCGTTTCGGGGGGGGGGGGGGCGGCCCGCGGCGCTCTCCCCGAACCCGGCTACATCCCTGAATTCACAATGTTTTGGCACATACTTGTGCTTCACTTAGCGAATTCCATTTATTTTTGCTCTATTAAAGAAACTGTATTTTTTGCAATTTAGCTTACAATGTTTAATTTTGATCTTTTTTGAATGCCCCCTAGTTGGATTTTCATTTATCATAAAATATTAAACTGGATTTAAATTTACCAAACCATTTATTATTTTGAATGTTTCAATTAAATCTATTTTATCTCTACTTTCTTCTAAAGTCTTCAATTGGAGTATGCTTAATCTATTGTTATATCCATTATCAAACATATTACATCTTTTAAATAATCTTTTAGTAAATTTTCTTTGGACTTTTTCTAAAATATATTTATCTTTATTGCATGTAAGGATTCCAAACAGGACTGGCATATTCTAAGACTGGGCGGACAAAACTTTTATAGGTAGTGAGATAATTTTTTAATTGATTTTGATTTAAAACATCTAAAAATTAAATTAGTTGTTTTTAAAGCTTTACCAGCTATTTTATTAACAATGTATTGAAAATTTAAGGTTGTTATTTATGTATACCCCTA
>JASAMX010016981.1:0-15743 GCA_030248175.1 Microlaimidae sp. YZB2_3
CTCAAAGGAACTCTTAGCACTCCTAGCGTTAAAATAAACAACATTTAACTTTTTCTTATTCTTAACTCCGTAAGCGGGTCGCTCTTTTTCCTATTCAGAACATGAGTTTTTGATTTCTGTTTTTGCCAAGGCATCAAAAAGGTAGGGTTCTCCTTTCTCCGTGTATCGAACGTACACCCGCCTGTTGCTGTCTGCGAGAATGCTCTTTCTCTTGTTCAACAGGTCCTTCTGCCTTGCTCGCTGTTCGCTGGTCAGAGAAAGGCACACGTAGATTCCTTGAAATTTTTCTGATCTGCGCAAGTTTCCTCCAGATGTTACCAGCGTGTTCCGGATTCTATTAGATGCGACTCAGATTTTAAGCAGCCGGTCTGGATAGTTGTCGCTTTTTTGACCGATGCGAAAGTGTTCCCCCACATGAACGACTTCATCACCGCCACTGAGCTCTTCTACTAGATTTTTCATGGTGTTCGTCTCTTCAGCCAGTGATTGCGACTCTTTCAGGCTTGATACTACCAGTATGTTGCCGTGTTCTCTGGCTTCCTCCATTTCGGATATTTGGGCCTTCATGAGAGGAAGAAGTCGACAAAATACGGCTTCACAAACGTCGGTAACA
This sequence comes from Microlaimidae sp. YZB2_3, assembly GCA_030248175.1. Classification (NCBI taxonomy): domain Eukaryota; kingdom Metazoa; phylum Nematoda; class Chromadorea; order Desmodorida; family Microlaimidae; species Microlaimidae sp. YZB2_3. Next base: position 614 of record JASAMX010016981.1, read on the forward strand.
AATTGTTTGTTAACCTTCTGTCCAGACTCATTTTGGGGGTCCATACCCGAAAAAAAATTTTTATTGTGTAGGAACGAGAAAAAAATTGGCGGACATTTAATATATAACAATATGATCAATATCATACACACTTTGAGCAGGAAGCAAAACAAAATAAATAATTCCGACAGTGTATTAGCGCGGTCAAAATTGGCGCAAAATCGCGAAAACCGCGCGCATTTAACGCATCATAAAAAAAATTGAGCGAGCCGATTTCGCTCAAACTTTCAGAAAAAACTCAGAAAAGTATGTTTTAACAGCATACCAAGCGGCGTTTCTGATCTCATACTAATAAAAAAGTTTTGTTTTTTTAGGACCAGGTTTTTTTTCACCGCATCGGCTGTAGTGATGACGTCATCGAAAAACATTTTTTCCTAACCTTTTCAAAAGATAGCCAAGAGTCTAAGCTATGCTTCCATATATGTCCCGCACATATTCTAACCTCCGTTATGGATATATAACATTTCAAAGTTCGAGTTTTGTCGCCAGTCCGCATCATTTTTGTATAGACTATAGTTTTGTTTGGAATAGTACCTGTCGTTCAATTTGAAATGCGCAGTTTAGCTATCTTTTAAAATATCGAGAAATTTGACACTTTAAATTAAAAAATAAGGCTATAATTGAATAAGAAAGTGTTATAACAAGATAAAATTAGTAAATATTAAAGTTACAAATGATAATTTACAGTTTTTTGATCTGAAATTAGGTAGAAACTAGGATAAAATAGGATTATTTTCAAATAACAAAGAGAATCAAGTTAACACAGCCTCACTATATGAGTAAAGCAATACAACAATCAAATTTTTAAAACAAAAACCTTTATGTGACGCATTTTCTTGTTTTTTTTAATTTACCACAGAAAATAATAAATTGATTTTCGCAGTTTAACTTAGCTTGAAAATATCTAGGCAGACTATAGTAAATTTATGACTGTAAATGGAAAAAAACTACCTTCAACTCGAAGATTTTAGAGTTTTGTAATTTAGTTATATCCTGATAAGGTGATATTTTAGATTCAAATGTGATTTTTGACTTAAGATTATTTATACGGATTTTAAAACTTAAATTTTTTGTCTTTAAAATGAATTGAACTTATTGGTAAGAGTTATTAGTCAGAATATTATGTTTTCGGAAAAATATGTGCTTTTTATTTAGCGAATATGTGCTTCAACTTCTCTGGAAAGTAATTTAAAAAATTGATCGTTCAGCCAGCTTTCGGATGACAATTTTATGGTAAATATAAATATGACATGGTTTTAAATTTAGTGAATTTTCGTTGCTAAATAATTTGCGCTTAAATTTTTCGCTTAAATTTTTCGTATTATTATAACTATTTATTATTTATTAATACATGGAAGTTATTATATTTTATGATTTGTATTATGTTTACTGTGTACATAATGTAATAAAAATATTACTTTGATTATTGATATTTTTGATACAATACAAATAAATTAAAAAACAAATCATGGCTAAAGAGCGCAAAAAATTGAGTCCCGCAATGCCGCGATACGATAATGATTATAAAAAACGTGGTTAAATTTTTATAAATTTAGAACTTTCTTTTTTTATAAATTTAACGCTGATAAAAAATTTTCTCGTCATGTTTGCACGCAATATTTTTTTAATTTTTCCTACATAATGTGGCGATGGTGACTGACTCTAAGAAATCTGTTTTTAAATTTAAAAAAGGAACAGTTTAATAACAAAATTTTTAAATTGTTTGGTAGAAGTTTTAAAGTGTTTTTCTATTACTGGTTTTGGGCCATACACAGTTTTATATATTAGGTTAGTATGTCATTAAATTTATTTTATTAAAAATCGATTTGTATAAAAGTTATTTTTTTTAGTATATTTGACTTATTTGTACTATACCGTTTATTTTTTATATTTGCCTTAATAAATTTGACTTTTTTTATAATTAATACAATGGATTCTCAGTCTATTTTATCAGTCGTTATTCTCTTATTGTCAATGTTAAACTGGGTAGCTTACGCTTGTGATATGTCCAACCGTACGTTTACTTTTTTTTGAATTTTAGATATTTAGCAAAATAATTTGAACCAGTTTGAAATTTAGAGTTCATAGGCAAACCAAACGTGGGTCGTACATTTGTATACTTCACTAATTAAAACGTTGGGATTATGTCAAAAACAATGGCATTTGTAATGAGTTATGAACAACAATTTAAAACAGCAAAGATTTTTAACTAACTGGTTTTTATATATAATAGTAAACGTGAACATTTTTTTTTCTTCATCATGTGGCTCCCCATTTTTGATTCACTGCACAAGTAAATAAAAAACTGCACTCCACCAATTCCGATTTGTGGAACTTAGACCCTTAGATCTAAGTTCCCCAAATCGGAATTGGTGGAGTGCAGTTTTTTATTTACTTGTGCAGTGAATCAAAAATGGGTAGGATTTGGGGAACTTAGATCTAAGGGTCTTAAGATCTACAGCTGTTACGGAACGATTTTTCGCAACCTGAAAAAGAAGGGGAATTTAGATCCAAGCGGCGCACAAACACGTGGCCCTTTCAAAGAGGTTGTCCATTAATAATGCAACAGCTTTAGTAATAATTTCAACACATTATAAACTTTTTTTAAAAAACCACTGAATTATTTTTTTTCTAAATATTTGCCGCAAACTTTAATTACTGTTTAATTTTTTAAAACACTGTTGTTAAAATGAACAAAAGGTTAAATGTTTTTTAGTATTAAAATTACTTTATGACATTAAAAGGTGCCGTTGTTTTTTTTAATTTAGACCCATTTTTTTATTTTAAAAAAATTTGTCATAGTATAAAACTTTTTATAATATTTTGTTGTTTGTATTTTTTGTTATTATTATGTTTAATAAAATTAAATTTGTTAAAAATATAGTTGTCATTAAAGAAACAATAGATTTTTTTAATTTTATCGAAAAATGTTATTAATAGGTGCCGCCTAAATCAAATTAAATTTTAATTTTTACCAAATGGGATTTTATAACTTTAAAAATTTTTGTCTCTGATTCAGTTAAAACATATTGACAAAATTTATTAGTCAATAGAAAAGCAGAATATAAGGCTTTTTTGAAACAAACAACATGAACATCTATAAACTGGACAACACGTTTTCACTAATGAAGGGATGGACCCTCCTTCGCAACCACAAAAAAAGCAAGCTAACTGAGCTATCGTTGGAAAGCTTATAGTTGAGGGAATGTGTTAAGGAAGTTTGAAAAAAAAAATTGCATAGACATTTTTTACTGGTTAATGTTTTTTTCAAAAAAGGGGTTTCTTGTTGGATTTTGGAGGTTAAAAATTTTTCGTCTTTGAACACAGATACATTCCCATGACGTTTATTTATATATACAAGTAGCCCATACGGCTGACAAATAAGTTTTCTTGTAATTTTAATATTCTATTGCTAAACTTTTTCAAAATTAAACCCTTCTATGATATTCCCTGGAATGTATGCTTTGCCATGATACCTCATTGGAATGTATGCTTTGCAATGATACCTCATTTAGTACAATTTGTTTTGTGGTTGGGAAGAAGGGTCCCTCCCCTTTAGTGAAAATGCGTTGTAAAGCATAAAAATGTTCTTATGTTTTTTTGTACATTCAACGCTTTTATGGTATTTCCTGGACTATAAGCTTTCCAATGATACCTCATTTATTACAATTTGTTTTGTGGTTGGGAAGAAGGGTCCCTCCTCTCTTAGGTGAAAATGCGTTGCCCAGCATAAAGATGTCCATGTTATTTTTTTCAAATTTCAATCCTTTTACGACATTCTTTAAACTATAAGCTTTTCAGTGATATCTTATTTGGTCCAATACTTTTTGTGGTGGGGAATGAAGGTTATCTCTTCTTTAGTGAAAAAACGTTGTCCAGCATTAAGATTTGCATGTTCATTTTTCCGAAAACATAATATTCTGGCTCTGCATTGACTAATAACTCTTACCAAAAAGTTCAATCCATTTTAAAGACAAAAAATGTAAGTTTTAAAATCCGTATAAATAATCTTAAGTCAAAAATTACATTTTAATCTAGAATATCACCATATCAGGGATATAATCAAATTACAAAACTCTAAAATCTTCGAGTTGACGGTAGTTTTTTTCCATTCACAGTCAATAAATCTACTATAGTCTGCCTAGATATTTTCAAGCTAAGTTAAACAGTGAAAATCAACTAATTATTTTCTGTGGTAAATTGAAAAACAAGAAAATGCGTCACATAATGGTTTTTGTTTTAAAAATTTGATTGTTGTATTGCTTTCTCAATTAATTTTTTTTGGTTTGTTTTAGATTTTTAAATTTTAATTGAGTCTTTTTTGTTTAGCGAATATGTGTTTCAACTGCTCTGGAAAGTAATTTGAAAAATTAATCGTTCAGCCAGCTTTCAGATGACATTTTTATGGTCAATATAAATATGACATGGCTTTAAATTTCGTGAATTTTCGTTGCTAAATAATTTGCGCTTAAATTTTTCGTATCAACTATTATTACTTTATTATAACTATTTATTATAACTATTTATTATTTATTAATAGCTGGAAGTTATTATATTTTATGATCTGTATTATGTTTACTGTGTACATAATGTAATAAAAATATTACTTTGATTATTTATATTTTTGATACAATACAAATAAATTAAAAATACAAATCATGGCTAAGGAGCGCGAAAAAACTGAGCCCCGCAGTGCCGCGATACGATAATCATTATTAAAAAACGTGGTTAAATTTTTATAAATTTAGAACTTTCTTTTTTTATAAATTTAATGCTGATAAAAAAATTTTTCGTCATGTTTGCACGCAATGTTTTTTAATCCTTCCTACATAATGTGGCGATGGCGACTGACTCTAAGAAATTGGTTTTTAAATTTAAAAAGGAACAGTTTAATAACAAAATTTTTACATTTTTTAGTAGAAGTTTTAAAGTTTTTCTATTGCTGGTTTTGGGCCATAAACAGTTTTATATATTAGGTTAGTATGTCGTTAAATTTATTTTATTAAAAATCGATATGTATAAAAGTTATTTTTCTTTAGTATATTTTATTTATTTGTACTATACCGTTTATTTTTTATATTTGCATTAATCACTAATTAATCACATTAATGCACTTTTTTATAATTAATGCAATGGATTCTCAGTCTATTTTATCAGTCGTTATTTTCTTATTGTCAATGTTAAACTGGGAAGCTTACGCCTGTGATATGTCCACTCGTACGTTTATTTTTTTTTAAATTTTAGATATTTGGTCGTAGCAAAATAATTTAAACCAGTTTGAAATGTAGAGTCTACAGGCAAACCAAACGTGTGTTGTGCAGTTCTATACTTCACTAATTAAAACGTTGGGATTATGTCAAAAACAATGGCATTTGTAATGAGTTATAAACAACAATTTAAAACAGCAAAGATTTTTAACTAACTGGTTTTTATATATAATAGTAAACGTAAACATTTTTTTCTTCACCATGTGGCTCCCCATTTTTGATTCATTGCACCAGTAAATAAAAAACTGCACTGCAGTAAATGCACCAGCCACATAGGGCTTGTCATTAGTTTAATTAAAACATAATTACATATTAAACACCGCGAAACGATGCATGGACTTACCAAAACTAAATTTTAGGTCGGTAGTCTCACTGCGAACTCATGATTTGTTATGAATTAAATAAGTTTTACCCACTTTTTTGAGAAACTTGGAATTTTACAACAATATTAAAACAATTTTAAGTATTTTTGTAACTTTTGACTATTTCCTAAGCTATTTTTTGTGTAAACAAAGTTTGTCATACATATATAGTTTTTAAGCTTAATCAAAAAAGTAAATTTTTGGGAAGCTCTAATTAACTACATAAAGCCGCCAAAATTTTTGAAATATATGTTTTAATATTCTACATTAAAAACTACTAAAATGAAATTCTTTTCATCAGAGAAGGAGTTTTTTCATGACGGGATCGCCGACGCAAATTTTGTTATGCTTATTACGTCCATTAGGATTTATTGTTGTGACTGCGATTGCTTGTTGTGATTTTTTTGTTTTGAATGTTAGTTATTTTCATGGTCCAACCATCCAGTCACAAGAATACGTTATATAATAGACCAGACGCGTATATAGAATTTAGGCCAGGGGCGGTTTGCCAATGTCTCGGCGGGGTTTAGGGAACAAAGCGCCCTAACTCATCAAATAAATAGGCACCTTGCACTGGAACTCGGTTTATACATGAAGTATGCAATAAACATAAGCGTCAAGCGTCACGATAATGGATAATTACCGTATCTCCTACTTATCTTTCGTAGTATGCAGATAAACCGATCGAAATTTCGCTCGCTTTCGATCGGTTGATCTGCATACTACAAAAGATAAGTAGGAGATACGGTAATTATCCATTATGGTGACTCGCTATGTTTATTGCATACTTCATGTATAAACCGAGTTCCAGTACAAGTTGCCTATATTAAATAATTTAATTATTTTACAAAAAATGTCAATTTTGGTCGTTTTTAGTTTAAAACTAATATGTAGTTTTACTTTCAGCGCTAACTTAAAATTTATCATTTTTTACTTGAGCCTTTGCAGGTTTTTTTATCAAAAACTCAAGTTATAATTCGAATTAACACACAATAAAATATAATTTGAACCGCCTTGAAGTTAAGCTTTTTAAAGGATATAAGAATAATAGTATTTATAGGCTATTTTTGAAATTATAATGATAAAAGTGGAAGGTGTTTGAACGTTTTTCTTTTAGTGATTTCGTCTTTCGTTGTTTTTTTTTTGTTTTTAGAGTCTCTGTATCTTTGTGAAGAATTATCTGTTTAGTAAAGTTGTTGAGAATGCTTTATTAGAGAAATTTTTTTAAATGAGAAAATACTAAGTTAGCCCATTAAATTTGCCCATTTTTTTGTACATTTCGTGTTTTTAGTGAAAAAAATAGAGGGTTTTTTGTACGGGAAACGCAATGACTCGGCAAATACAGCACCAATCTTAAAAATCAAGATGTCAAATTAAAGTAAAAAATAGCCGCTTTCTTTCAGTGCATTTTTTGTAACTTAAAATTTATATACCCATTAAACAATATCATAACCAATTTTATTTAAACCACCATTTTTAGAGGGTCAATTTTTAAAAAGTTTGACTGCGTACCGCATTTTTAAGCACTAAAATGAGTTTCAATAAAATTAAATCAATAAAATTAAAATTGTATAAATACATTCTTTTGAATTTTAAAGACCTGTTGTTTATTAATTTAACAACTACTCTAATTGTTTTTTTTTAATTTTATTATTAAAGTAAAAGTAATTTTTAAGGAAAATTAAAATCAACGCATTTCTTGCTGCTCGTAACAAAAAAAAATATGTCAATATAGAAGGGTGACTTTTTTTAATTTAAATCTTGAAAATGGTAAAATATACTTTTCGTTGAGCATTAGAGCCACTTTAAAACGAAAAAAAAGGTCACTCGGACAATTAGAAGTTTCGTTCTAATTTTTAGAAATTTCGAGAACCTTCAATAGCATCAACCGGTAAAATACCCCAAACAAAAGGTACATTTTAAGCACAAAAATACAGAGACTACAGAGATATTTCCATACGTATGCATTTCTATTGTCAAGATGTAAAAAATTGCTGCTTCTATTGTAGATATAAAGGTTTAAATTTTAAATAATTTTTTAGTCAAAAGTGATTTCGTAATCTAAATTTTCAGCATATTAAAAACACAAAATTAGAAAACCATAAAATCAACGAGTTGACGATAAGTTTTTTCTATTTACAATCAATTTTAAATATTCTATGTATCGTCTGCTTCGATATTTTTCAAGCTAACTTAAATTGTGAAAATCGAAATCATTTTTTCTATGGTAAAATGAAAAACAAGAAAATGCGTCATTTAATGTTTTTTGTTTTAGAAATTTGGTTGTTGTATTCCTTTCTAATTTAAGTTTTTTTAATTTGTTTTAATTTTTTTAATTTTAATTGAGTTTTTTTGTTTAGCAAAAAGTTGTTTCAATTGCTCTGGAAAGTAATCTGAAAAAGGATCGTTCAGCCAAGGATATCATTTTTTGTGGTCAATGTAAACATGGCATGGCTTTAAGTTTCTTGAAATATTCGTTGTTATAATTTCCGCTTAAGCTTTTTGTATAAACTATTATTAATTATTATAACTATTTATTTAATTATTTAATAATAGCTGGAAGTTATTATGTTTTATTAATTGTATTGTCCTTACTGTATACATAATGTAATAAAAAAATATTACCTTTATTATTTATAAGTTTTGATACAATATAAATACATTGTAAATTAAATACAAATTGTAGCTCCAGAACGCGACAAAACTTAGCCCCGCAGTGCCGCGATAATCATTATTAGAGAACGTGGTTAAATTTTTAAAAATTCAGAGCTTTTTTTCTTCATGGGTGGCGCGGGAGCGCCACGGGGCGATTTAGCCCCGTGGCGCCGCGCCAACCATAATTAGAGAACGTGGGTAAATTTTGAGATTCATGTTCATCTCCTTCTTCTTTTTCTTCTTCTTCTTCTTCTTATTATTATTCTAACGCTCAATTCTTAAAATCAATATTCTTCCTTCGTTACTGATTGATCAAAAATAAACATGGGCTCTTTGGAAAAAAGGAAGAATTACGCAACTTTCTTAGAAGTCACTTTTTTCATTTAGGTCCTTGTTATCGATTTATTGATCAAAATAATAAATTGAAAAAATAGACAAATAAAAACTCCCAACAGCACAGTAACAGCCTTTTGGCAACAATAAGGATTGTACAGAACAGACAACGAACAGTCTCTCATAGAAACCGCACAAAAAAAACAGACCGATTATAATTGGTGGCAGAAACCGAACCAGTTTCCAGCGCCATCTGCTTCAAGCGCGCGAAAAACGGCGAAAACAACAGAGTACTTTTTTAATTCTTACATTACTGATGACAAAATCAATTCAAAGTTTTATTAAAAAAAAATAATGTGTCAGTGGTGCGGGAGCGCCACGCGGCGGTTTAGCCCCACGGCACCCACAGCACCACAGCACACCATAATTAGAGAACGTTGGGAAAATTTTTAGTAATTTATGTTCATTTTCTTCTATTTATTATTATAATTCTAACGCTCATTATCTTAAAATCAATATTCTTAATCGTTCACGTGTCGATTTAACCTTGCGGTACCACACCAACTATAATCAGAGAATCTGGATAAAATTTGTAATTTATGTTCATCATCTTCTTCTTATTATTATTTTTACTTTAAAAATTATAATTGCAATCATTGGCGCACGTCATCGCGCCAACTATATTTAGAGAACGTAGGTAAACATTGTCTGGAGCGCCACTCCACCGCACTAACTATAATTAAACAACGTGGGTAAGTTTTGTAATTTAAATTCTTCCTCTTCTTATTATTATTTTTTATTTAAAAAAGTATATCTCGGCAACGGAATAATTATAAACATATGTCACTGCGCAGCTAAAACTATAGTTTATTAGGCTATTTTTTAATTTAATTCAAAAAAAGTGGTAGACTAGCCTTGAAAAATGCTCTAAAAGCAGAACAGGAAAAAGGGGCGATTTTTCTCCGGGCGTATGTTTAGACAGAAAAGATGTGGACTAGTCTGAGATGGAAATTATGTGGACTATAGGAAATTTGCATTTGGTTTGGACAGCTGCTCACTAAATAAAAATTTCTACCATATGATAATGATTTGTTTATACATTGATCTAATCACACAGCACTGTTGCATTTTTTTAGTTTGATGAAATTTCAATTGAAAAAATTATACTCACAGCAATCTTTGACAAGCGCGAAATCGCCAATTTTTCAAATTTATAGTTGTTTCTTACACATACAAATATAACCTTCTAATTAAAAAAGTGGCGATTTCGCGTTTGTCAAAGATTGCTGTGAGTATGATTTTTTCAATTGACATTTCATCAAACTAAAAAAATGCAACAGTGCTGTGTGATTAGATCAATGTATAAACAAATCATTATCATATGGTAGAATTTTTTATTTAGTGAGCAGCTGCCCAAACCAAATGCAAATTTCCTATAGTCCACATAATGTCCATCTCAGACTAGTCCACATCTTTTCTGTCTAAACATACGCCTGGGAAAAATCGCCCCTTTTTTTGCTCTATTCTTAGAGCATTTTTCAAGGCTAGTAAATTTCTTATTTTTGTTTGGTTTTTCTCCATTATTTAATTTTTTCATTCTATGTTTTAAAAATTAGCCAACCAAACCAAAATATTAATTACGCAAACAAAAAACAATTTTATGCTATAAGTTTTTCACACTTTATGCGGAAGGTATGTAGTTTCTTGCTTCTCAGTACCCTCGTGTCCCCACTAGTGATGGTCCTATTTTCTAATATCATTCTTCGGCGTTCCGGGCGTTTAAAGCGGAGGGAACTCCGGTGCCTCCGGAGCTTCAGGGCTCCGCCCCTTAAATGAGCGATTTTAAGCTTATTTAAACATGAAATACATTTAAGGTTACTGTATCTGCATTTTTAATGGTAAATAAGCTTTGAAAAATTTAATTTGCAAAAAAATTGACAAAATAATATATGGCATCAATTTTTAAGTATTCATGTAACTAGTACTAAAACAGGGCGGATCTCCAGAGCTCCGGAGCTCGGAGCTCTGGAGCTCCGGGGCACATCACTAGTCTCCACTTGCATAATGAATCGATTTTGTTACAGAATTGTGGTAAAGAGAATTTTTTAAGCCCACTACATAGTGTCCAGTACCTTCGTGTCCAGTATTAATGTGTCCCGTTCTCTATTTTAAATAACTGTGTGTTCCTATTGACGCCTCGTAGTTAAACCGCTCATCATATAAGTATAGCCGGCACCCAGCACGATATTTACTGTAATTAAACAGTGATGTGCGGTTTTTTAATAATTACCGCGCTGGATTCCGGCTATACTTACATGTTATATGAAAAGATGAGCAGTTTAACTACGATGTATTTGATTATATTTAATTTCTTACGAATTAATTTAAATGCATCTTTTTGATTTCACGAATTTTTTTGATTACTTTAACAAAACTTACGCGAAAATAATTAATGCTAGCGTAGAAATAATTTCCGTTTAGATATTCTAAAAGCAGAGTTGAAAAATAACTAATGTTAAGAATTTAAAAGTTTTTACGACACAAAACAAGTTTTAAGAAATAAGACAACAATTACAAATTGATAAACCAGTCATATGTAACTCACAAACATCACTCATAACTCACTTTTTTTTGTTGACTTTGACTTAAGCACTATATTATATAAATTATTTCTAACTCCAGAAATCAGAAATGAAAATTTACAATTAAGCTATCATTTTATTTGTAGTATTCTATGACCGAATTGTGTGAATTATTAGACAGTTTTAATTTATTGATCAAATAAAAAATTTCGAAATAGTTAAAAAACGATAGGATCAAAAAATTTTACAGTATTTTACGACTAGAATATTAGTTTTTTTACAAATACTTTAAAGGGTCGTGAGTTATGACTGCTTTTATAAGCAAAATATAACATTAAAATCTTGTTTTACAATATTGCTTTTCAGTTTATTTAAAGGATTTCTTCTAAATTACCCCGTTTTACATTTTTTCCATATACAATTCTCTACAAAATTTTAATTTTTACGCGTCGAAAATCTCAATTCTACGCGTCAAAAAACTCAAGGTATGTAATAAGTCACCCATAATTGCCTAAATTCAAACGAAATTTATATTATTTCTTCTTTTTTCTTCTTCTTTTTCTTTTTCTTCCTAGTACTCAAACACCTAAGCTTAATGTGACTGTGTTATTGAGTAAACATGGGTTAACGAGTAATTGAATAAGGAATCGAGTAAACCTGAACTTGATAAACATTAAATAGGAAAAAACAGGTGAGGGAAAGGGGGAACCCTTATGTATGCAATGATAAGATGGTGAAAGTGGTGAAAGATTTAATAGCAGTACAAACAATTTTCCTTTCAAACAAATTGAGTTCGTTTGTCGATACGCGTTTGTGTTTTTGTTCGATAACAACATTGTAAAATGGTTTTTTTTATAAAATAATTTTCGACTGTTTTTTTTTCATGGGTACGATTTTATCATGAACATTTAAAATTGAACAAAATAGAAAAGAGTTTAAAACATATATGTACAAAATATAATTTACTAAAACATGCAATGTTTGTTTTTTGTTTCAATCAAAAAACCAAAAACCTTCTAAAACAAATGAGAAAATTTTTAGCTTTACAAGTTTTGTTCTCAATAATAGTTTAAAATATGAATGAATGAATGAAAAATGTTTATTGTACACGTTACATTAGTAACAAATAAGTACAATGTTTAAAAAATGTATAAATCTAAAAAAGGTATCACAATATCAAAAATGAATATTATCAAATATTAACAGAAATCGAGAGAAAAAACCATGTAAATAAGTTTAGTCAATGTAACGGTTGCAAAAATTTATAAAAATTTTAATATTCACCAAGGTGAAATTCGAATTAAAAACTCAAAACAGGTATTATAAAATTCATATAAGATGGCTATTTACACGTTTAGTAAATATAGCAAGTGATTTAGATAAAACAATACTAGCAGGCAACGACTTCCAGGCATTGATTACGCGATTTACAAAAAAATATTTTGCTGTGTCAAGTTTATATTTTGAACCCACAATTTTAACCTCGTTACTTCTAGTGCGAATATCTTTATTTACAACAAAAAAAGTTTTTGGTTCAATATCTACTAATCCATTTATTATTTTGAAACACATCTTTAAGTCTGTTTTTAATCAGCGAGTTTCTAGTTTTTCCAGACCTAAATCTGCTATTCTAGTCTTATAATCAACATTTGAGAACGAGCATCTGAAGTAAAACCTTTTCGTAAATGTTTTTTGTACATTTTCAATGCAATTGATGTCTTTTTGATAAAACGGTGACCAAACATAGGATTCAAATTTGACAAGTGGGCGAATGTAAACTTTGTAGGTTTTTAGCAGCAATGCCATATTTTTGTATTAAAACATCGAAAGAGAATACCTATTCTTTTTAAAGCTTTTGCCGAGATTTCTGAACAGTATATAGAGAATTTAAGATCTTTTGATATTGTAATTCCTAAATCTTTTACGACAGAGGTTGTTTTAATATTTATATTATCAAGAGTGTAATTAGCATCAGAATTATTTGTTCTAACTGCCAAAACACTGCATTTTTCAATGGCAACGTTAAGTTTCCACTCAGAAGACCAATTGCAAAAATTATTTAACGAAAGTTCGAAATCATTTTTTTGTAAAAAGTTATCATAAGCTAAAATATATACATTTTGGCGTCGTCAACAAATAATTTAATGTTTGAATCAGGCCCTAAAGATTCTGGCAAATCATTTATGTACAAAATAAATAAAAGAGGTCCCAGCACGCTTCCTTGAGGAACGCCGCTGCTAACATATGCAAAATCAGAATAAAAATAGTTTTCCTCGTTATTTAAGCAAAATTTGTCTTTATCAATAATTACACGTTGACGTCTTAAAGATAAAAAATCCTGAAGCCAGTTAAAAAGTTCATAACCGATTCCGTAAGCTTTTAATTTGTGCAATAGTTTTGGATGACTAACTGTGTCGAAGGCTTTTGAAAAATCTATGTACATAACGTCTACGTCATTTTTTAGCCTCAAACAGTTATCCAATCCATAAGTGTTGCTAATAATTGCAAACTTTAAAACCAGATTTTCCTGAAAGAAATTCATACTGTTTCTTTTGTTACTAGGTTATTTTTTAGTAAATAATCAAGTATAATATCAAACATAATACTTTAGATAATTTTGGGACATGATTGATGAACGAATACCTCTATAATTTTTTTTAAACTAGCAATATTTTTTTAAAATGGAACGAATAAGATTTTCCAAAGTCAAAAGGAACTTTTCCAGTTTGCATAGATAGTTTAAAGATGCGCGCTAAAGGACAGGCTAAGATATCAATAAGTTCAGCAAATAAATAATAGGAAGGAATGTCATCAGGTGTTTTGGAAAATTTTTTCGGAAGACCTTTTAATTTTTTAGCAACTTCCGGTACAGGAAACAAGACGTTGTATAAACCTATGTTTTCAGGGACTCGAGTTGGAAAATACGGCAATATGTTGTTGTCTTTCATGGAAAGGCTACAAAAATAATCATTCAATAATTGACATTTTTCTTGGGAATCAAGGCAAGAACTACCATCTGACCTTATAATCTGACCAATTATGGTTGAATTATTTTTAAACTTTTTGCTGGCTTGCTTGTAAAATCTACATATGTCCCCACTGCCTAAGTTTCAGCTTCTATTTTTTTCATGAAACACATTTAAAGCATAATGACTGCGGCTGATTTTGCTGCACGTGACAACGTAGTTAATTGACTCCTAATTTTTAGCGTCACGTAAGTATGAACGTCATCCCGCACAATAACGACAATTTACAGGATAAGTTGCGGTAAGATAGTTACCGTACTCAGTATTATTGTACTATGGGTGACGGCTATACCAAAATATATATTATATATTTTATTATATGTTCATTGTTATTATAAATATATCGATATATTATATATTTTAACTGTAGGGTAACTGCCTTAAATTCGGCCAGCCCTTAATTTCAGCCACCGGATGTTATTATGCTACGCGCAAAGTTACAAAATGGCTAGATAGAGCACGTAACTATTTATCTAGCGATACTAAATTCATTTAATAATTTTGCGCATGACAAAAATAACATCCGTTGGCCCGAAGTTGAGGCTGACCGAATTTACGTAAGTTATCCTATTTCCATGTTCTTGAAAAGATAATCGGCTTATAACAAACACACAAATCTAACATATGGAGTATTGGCGTATATTTTTCATTTGTTACAGGTTCGAAGTTTCTAGGTTTCAAAATATAAGTTTTAAAATAGAAATTCATAAAAGCTATATTATGATAAGAAAACACCACATAAATTATTCACACTTGTAGGCGTGTAAAAAATGAGACCCTCTTTATATTTGAAAATTTAGGAACCAGAAAAAATCGAATCAAAAAAAGGAAATCTAGCAAACAAAACTGGGAGCTTGTACTTGAAG
>JASAMX010016983.1:0-16341 GCA_030248175.1 Microlaimidae sp. YZB2_3
TTATGAGTTTCAGTTTTTTATACCACTAAGAAAGGAATGATTTATTTAAGAAAACAGTTTTATTTGTTGCTTACTTTCCTCCTTTCTGCTTTCATCAAAAATTTAGCTGCTTCCTACCTGCCTCCAATACCTGCCTTCATTTTAAGTTTGGGTGCCTCGGGCTTTCACCACCAAAAGTAGAAACAAAAAAGGCAAGACAATTTAGAAATATCTCTTTTCCTCTTATTATAATTCCATTCGAACGTTTATATAGTTGATAACATTCTTTTCATATTGATCTCTCAAAACTACAAACCTGTGCTCATTGAAACTTTTATAGGAGCAAGTTTTTTTGATTTAACTTAGTACCATCCATATTTTATTTGTTTTCTTGCATCAATAAAGTTTTAAAAAAACAAGCCAAAATTGAAGCAGACTTACAATGTATTTCGCCGGTGAAAAATTAATTTATTAAAAAATTAATACAATCACATCGATCTATAAAAAAACTCAAATTCCAGTTAACATTAGCAATATTTGGCTTAGCATTTTGCTTCGTGAATGCTTAAAATGCATAAATAACTTAAGAATGAATTTTTTTCATAATTTATTGACTGAAAGAAAGTCTATTGTGTTGTAATTCTGAATCTTTATTGGTTAACCCTCTCGAGGCTTTTGGTTTAACACTGAAGGTACATGTTCTTTTAAATAGGACGTTTCTGACCAACGTGACCAGCTTGGATTTTTGGCTTTTAAGTAATCTAATTTCTGTTTAGATATAATTTCTTAATAGTGATATAGTAGCTTTAAAAAACACTGTAAAATAGAGCCAAAGAGGGCGATTTCAACTTGGGCGTATTACGATGAGACAAAAAAGTTGCGGACAAATCGGATCAGAGCGTGTGGATTTGGGGCCATTGGAGCCGAGGGCAGTTAGAGCTGGAACTTGGAGCCCGAAATTGGCAACTTCGAGCCGGAAATCGGCAACTTGAATTTAAGTGTGTATAATCGCTAAAACGCATTAAAACGTTTTAGGGTAACTGACTTAATTTCGGCCACATTTTTTTTATTTTTTTGAATAAGTTTTTTCTGGATTTTTCAATCAAGCCAAAATTTGGCCTAAAAATCTAACAATAGCTATATTTGTTATTCCAGTGCAAAATTTAAATATTTCTGTCACAATTAAAAATCAATGAAGGTTTAAACTTTTTTTTAAAATGGCCGAAGTTAAGGCGCGTGTCATTTATTTTGGCCGCCTACAAAAAACTGGCCATAACTATTATTTAAACGAACAATAAAAATTTCTAAAAGTTGAAAATTTACCCTTAGGTATTGTTCTTGGTACATATAACTTAATTTTTCCCGTTTGAAACTTTAATAGTTATTAGCAATACTCTAAATAATTATGTCAAAACCTTAAAAAAACAAGTTTTAATAATTTGTATTTTTTGTTCAATTTCTATTTTTGGCTTAAAAAACGTCAAAACAAAGTCAAACGAGCAAAAAAATTTTTTTATAAATCCGGTAGTACAATGATATTTAAAAACAGCAAAAGACGACAGGTTCTTTCACCTAAATTTTCAGGTGGCCGAAATTAACGGAATCTTAAAATGCGCAGTTAGTTAAATGCATTGCAAAATGATTTTGAAGAAAATATCAAAACATGAAAATTAAACAACTTTGAGCGTTAAATAGAAGATATTTTAAGGTTATATATTGCTTCGTTCTAAATTTGATGCAGTTTAAACACAAAGCAAAAACTAGGAAAATCACAAAAAATTCACTTTTTGTATAAAAATGCTGATAATGTAGAATAACAAAAATACAAAACTTTTGCAAAAACACTTTATTCAACATTAATCCAGTTACTTTTGTGCTAGTTCTTTTGTGTTTTAAAAATAAGCCAATTCTCTAACACCCTAAATTGGTGGCCGAAATTAGGGTGTGGCCGAAATTAAGTCAGTTACAATAATAAGTTTTGAAATAATTTTTTTGCAAAAAAATTTCTGTAGGTATGTTTGTTGTGTGAGTTGTTGTTGTGGAATATTGTTTGCTTTTTGAGCCTGCTTGGTGCAGGTTGCTGTGTTAAATAATTAAGTGGGTTGATTCGTGTTCATAGGCCTACAATTTTGCTTGATTTGCGTGGATTTGGATGTGTGTTGCTATTGGGAGGACTTTAGCCTCTGTGTGAATGTGTGTGTTTGTGTCTGTGGTGTGCCTTACAACCCCTGAGAGCTGTTTGTGTATTGCCTGTAGGTTTTTAGTTTGTGTGTATATTGACTTGCAGAGACTGTCATTGATCTGGTAGATGGGTGCCTTTGTGTGGGAGTGTTTCTTTTGGTTTGCCTCACGATGTTGCTGTGAGTGCGTTTATGATTCAAGTGTTTGCATATTCTCTATATTTGCGATGTGTGTGTTGAATGTCATGGGGTTTTTGGTTGTAATCAGTGTTGTGTTGTTTATTTGTGGTGATGATCTGTCTCTTGCAGGTCTGATGTGAATGGTGTTGAATGTGTTCTTGTTGATTTTAATGTGAGTTGGTTGCTGTCTGTCACTGTTTGTATTGGTGCAGGGTTCTAGTATGCTGTTTTAAAGATCGGTGCGGTGGTAATTTGTTTATTATGTGCTATGTTGCGGCTTGGGTGTGATGCATCTATTGTGATGTCGTCTGCATATGTTATGATGTGTACGTTTGGTGGGAGTGTTAAATATTGCAGTTGTCGATGTTGAATAGTGTGGGTGATAGACAGGATCCTTGTGGGACTCCTGTTTTTATAGTTTGTTTTGATTTGTGATTGTTGTATGTAATATTGTTTCAGGGCCTTGATGTAAATGTTTATGAATTTTGTAATAGTTATTGGTTGAACGAAATACAAGCCCTGGGCCTATTTATAGTTTTGTATATCAATTTGAATACAATTAAAATTAATATCCACATTGAATAATAGTACCAGAAACGTTTTGAAACATACAGCAAACAAATTTACTATTTATTAAATCGTTTAAAGTCCAGCTCTTCAATCGATTTGCAAGCTGACCCACTTTGAGTTCTTAATTTCCGCAAATTTAAAAATGGGTCAGAAAATTTAGAACATTATCAAATGAATAAATAAATTAATTTATTTTTTAAAAACTGAGAAAACAAGGGGAGCTTTTTCAAAATCGGTTTCACCAGCGAAAAGGAGTGATCTATCTTCTCACCTTCCTAATTCACTTTAAAAACTGCACTTTTCAAAATCGTTCGGTATCTTAACGCAAAATAAATAAATTGAGTACTTTTAGGGTGATTTATCGAATAAGAAGTTTGCTTTTACAATTTAAAAAACATCGCGTTTTTGATTAGTCTTTTATTATTCACGTGTGCAATCCACTAAAAAAAATCCCCCCATTCTTAGCTTTCTAAAAGCTCTTTACAAGTTTCACAAATAAAAAAATCAATGCAAAAAAGGATTTAGCTTGTTTAAAGAGGATAAACCAAATTTCAAAATTTTAAATCAAAATAAAAATTCAACTTTAAAAAGTACATAAGAATGCATAAAACTGTAGCCCAAATTATATTAAACTAAAGATGGTAAAATTTTAAAAATCTTTTGTCTATTTTATTTCTTCTACCTAATTTAATCGAAACACAGTATATACCAAAAAATGTGCAACTCCTATATAAAAAAGTACGGAAAAGTAGGCCATTCCAACAAGCCTCTCCATTGTATATCTTTTTTTTTTTACTATAATGGCATAGTAGTAGCTATTATAATTCGGCGAATTAAAATGAAGAGGAAGCTATTATAATTAATAGCCATTTATTGATTTAATTTCACTTCATATATACTCAAAATTGTAATACTGTCCGCACCGCACGAGTTTTCTTGTGTTGGTTTAATACTGTCCGACACGCAGAAACTCATGTGGCCCAGACAGTATTACACTTGTGAGTATTTTATGAAATGAAATTAAATCAATAAATGGCTATTTTAATAGCTTCCTCTCGATTTTAACTCGCCAAATTAAAATGGCTACTATGCCATTATAGTAGAGAGTGTCATTTAAATGGAGAAGCTTATTATAATGGCCTACTTTTCCATACTTTTTTATATAGGAGTTGCATATTTTTCGGTATATTATATATTTTTGACTTAGTTGGTTTGCACGCTTTTTAATGTTGTAAAAATATTGTGTTTTTTTTCAATGTTGCAACAGTAGCATTGCCAACGCATTCTTTCAGGACCATTGTGTCCTACCCCCCTCATTCCGGGACAATCGTGTTGTACTTTTTGCCTCTGAGGACCGTCATCTTACAGAAACGTTGTGTCGCGGGACTGTCCTATCGAATTTTTGTTTACTGATTTTTAACGCGCGTGAACATTCGATAGAAACAATCCTTTTGTTCTTATATTTCAAAAATTTATTTTTAAACACTTCAAAATATAGTACTAAATTATTTTTGAAAACCAATAAAAACATAATAATGTCTAGAACCTGGTTAGGTTTTTTTAAATTGGTTTTACTGGTGAAAGATGACTAATCACAAATCTATGATCATTTGCTAAACGATCATATAACTACTAACACCTATTATATATGCTTCTTGCTTATATACGAAATGTCTCTAGCATGTATGCTTTTGTATACATGTAAAATGTCTCTTAGCGTATATGCTTTATGCATATACGTGAAATGTCTTCTTTTTTTAGCATGTATGTTTACACATACATGCGAAATGTCTCAAAGCACATATGCAATATATGCATATGTGTGAAAAGCCTATGGCAGAAAGGCTCATTGCATACTTATTTATATTTTCTATTTAATTATACATAAATATATAAGTACATTATTCATTGCATTAATTTAAAAAATATTTTAAGTTTTAGCAAATATTTTGTTAGTCTCCCCACGTTAGTTTTTATACAATTTTTCACACACCTTCCATCTTTTTATTATATAAAAAGTTCATTATCATATGATAGATATTTTTTCAATGGGTAGCTGCCCAAACCAAATGCAAATTCCGTATAGACTAGTTCGGAATAAGCGTATTTTACTGTACGAGAGAGGGTACAAAAAGAAAAAAAATAAAATTTGAAAAAATCTTAGCTTTCTTAGTTTCTTAAGTTTAAACCTATACTTCATAAAAATTGCTACACGATGATATGTTTCACTACGTTAAAGTGCTGTACTATATCAGCTTGTGCTAAATAAATTTTTGTTTTTTAATTAAACGTCATAATAGTTTAAAATCACCACTAAAATAGTATTATCCTGCACAGTGATTTCGAATTAGTAAAAATAAAGATGAAATTTGTGCCTTTAAACTAATTTTAAACCTACATAGTTTTTTTTAATGTTTTGCTTGTAAAACTATTCAAAACTTAAAAATTAATTTTAAAAAGTCTATTTCAAACTTTTAAATTAAGCATTTTCTGTAATTGAAACATTAAAAAACTGGGTAACAAGCGCGCCAGCAGCGCCGTACCTACGAAGCGGCAAAAAACGAAAAATCCCCAAAAACTGCTTTTGTTTTTGGAATTTTTAAAAAGTGTTTAAGAAATTTTGAAAAGAAGGGGTCGAGATTTTAAACCAATAAATAATTAAAATATTTTAAACCGTAAAATGTACTATTCGCTCGCTGTTTCTCAATTTTCCCTCTACATATGATTGGCGCTAGTAGTTATGTACCCTCTTCCTAACACTAAAAAACCCTTATTCCGAACTAGTCTATGGTCTACAGAATGGTTATTTCAGACCAGTTCACATATTTTTTGTCTCAACAAATAGTCCTTTTTTCTGCTCTATTCATAGAGCATCTTCGAGGCTAGTCCACCACTTTTTTGAATCGAATTTAAAAAAACGCTAATAAACTATATCGTTTTAGCTGCGCAATGACATAATGTTTATAATCATCCGCTGCTGAGTTATACTCCTTTAACAGTTTTAATATTATTAATAGAACACGGATTCTTCGTTCGCATTACAATGTTAAAAACTTTGCGACGTTTTTAATTCTTTATTTATGGTTGGTAAATTGAATTTTTAAATCAGGGAAGAGCGCGGAGCGCTCTTTCCCTTATATTAAATGGGTTAAGCTACTGCGCGGTTAACCGTTATTGATGGCGTATGATGAAAAAACAAATTCCTAAATAACTCCTTCGGCAATAAAAACTACATAAATTTTTGATAACCAGACAATTCCTCATATTTTTCTGATATTAAAAACCTAAAAATTTTTCCGAAACATGTCTGGTTTTCATGCTAATTAGCTTAATTTGCTTAACTTTTAGACTTTCGTGTTTATTTGTTTTTAGTTTTATTTTTGGGGTCCCCCAAAATTTTTTTGCTGTAGTTAATATTCGGAGTAGATTTTTTTAACATAGATGCTAAATTGTTCATACACCTGAATTTCATTTTGATATTTACTTTAATATTCCCAGTTAAATCTGGGCTCATGTGAAAAACGTCCAATTTTTTTCTAAGTTTCGCATTGGGTATTAGGACACTTTTGTCCCACGATTTAACTCAATCAATTAAGTATTCAGTAACTTTACAACGTTATAAACAATTTCTTGAGTTTATTTTCTTGGTTTTGATTATAATTAGTAAACTTTTCATTAAAAAACCGCTAATACCTATGGGAAAGAACAAAAAAAAAAATCCCTTCACCAATCAGTAACAGCCAAACGGCAACAATAACAATTTTTTTCAAAAATTCTGGGGCGAGGGACGGCCACAGCGAGCGCAATAAAGCTCAACGCGCCGCTTTCAGAATATCACAAAGCAGTGATAAGTTATTAAACATGTTTTCGCCACTCGTTTTTCTTCTTAATATTATTTTAACTTAAATAAAAACATAATATTTACAAACAAGCTGTAAACCTCGCGTGCTCTCTTAAAATAGTCAGTTAAATTTGGTGGAATTTTGTATATTTATATTTACAGAAAGCCTGGGATTTCAATTTTTAAAACGCTATTATAACCGCTTAACTTTGATTGTACGCCTTATGTTTCTAAACTTATATAAGGTCAGCCATGTAACTTCTGGAAATATGGGTCAAATTAAGCAAGTTTTTAAAAGAAGGAATGCGAAGAAATTACTTGTTTTTAGTTTTTTGAATGAAATATAGGAAATACAGGACTTAAAGCCTTAGTATTTCAACGCTTAAAATTGTATGTGTTTCATAATCACCCGCTGACTTTAATTTTACAACTCACATAAGGCGTCGTATTTTTGTAAGATCAACAAAACACGAGTTATTACAGAGACAAAAATCTTGTACAGTACACTTTTTTAAAAATATCATGGGTGGCGCGGGACCTTTGTCTTTAAAATTTCATTATTAAACTCAAAACAAGCCCTCAAAAATTGGATAATTAAAGCTTGGTTGCGTTCCAGGCCGTTTCGGTGGTTGCAGGTAAAGACGAATTTTATCAGGGTGAAAACCGCAGGGTGATAAAGTAACCACTCCTTCGTCGAAAAAATATCACGTGGATAGAAACACCTAACGCAAATTAATAATAATTGGTTACATTATCCCTGCCAATTTTTTTTATTATTTTTATTCTCTCGCGTTTATTCTTCTTTTCTTCCTGACGGCGAGCGGTTACGCCCTTAATTTCAGCCTGAAGGATTTTAACTTTAGTCTTTAAAATTAAAAATTGCGAAAAAAAACTTTCAAGATGATTTTTTTTACATTAAATATGTTTTGATATTAAAAAAAAATTGATCAAAAAATATCGTCAAGAAAACACACAAATAAATTAAACGATGGATTATATCAAAAATATATAATAAAGGAAAAATGAGACACTTAGAACAAACTGCTTGTAAAAAAAGGTCCCATTTAAATGGGACCTGGTCCCATTTAAATGGGACTTTTCGATTTTGGTCCCATTTAAATGGGATCCCATTTAAATGGCAACTCATATAGATCCTTTTAATTGGTCCCATTTTAAATGGGATCCCATTTAAATGGGATCCCATTTAAATAAGTCCCATTTAAATGGGACCAATTTAAATGGGATCCCAATTACATGGGATCCCATTTAAATGGGACTTATTTAAATGGGATCCCATTTAAATGGGACCAAAATCCAAAGGTCCCATTTAAATGGGACCAGGTCCCATTTAAATGGGACTGTTTTTTACAAGCAGTTTGTTCTAAGTGTCTCATTTTTCCTTTATTATATATTTTTTTAATTTTTTTATATATATATATATATATATATATATATATATATATATATATATATATATATATATATATATATATATATATATACATACTTTCAGTATCTGCAAATTCTCTTTTCCGTGATTTTTTTATCTTGGTTAATCGACTGTGGCTGCTAATAAAAAAATTAGAAATTTGAAATAGAAATTTGAAAACCAATAAAATAATTTACATTCTGAATTTTTGTAAAAATAATATTATATAATTAAAAATGGGACAAACCAAATTGGAAATTTAAAATTGCAAATTACCAAGTATATTTCTTGTAAAAACAATTACTAGATTTAAAAACTAAAGATTAATTCCATCCGGGTGAAAATATCAGGGTGTTCAAGTAACCATTCTTTCTATGAAAAAATATCACGTGCAAAAAAAAAACATGAGACGCAACTAAATAACAATTGGTTACATACAAAACCACTGGCAAATTTTTTTTTAATTTTCATCGCTCGCGCGTTTATGCTTTATTTCTTCCTGGCGGAGAGCGGTTACTTCAGCGGAATTTCATCCTGGAAGACTTTAGTTTAGCTGTGATCCCCAAAAGGGCCTGAAATGCTGCTAAGTTTTGGAGGGCTTGTAATAATAAAAATTTTTCAACCTGGCTAAAATTGATAAATCAACCAGGCTATTAGAATTAAATGCAGAACTATTCGACTATTTAACATCAAAGCAAAAACTGTTTAATATAAAAAATATATACCAATACCTTATTTCAAAAACAATATATATCTTTATCAAATTACTCCATTTAAAACAAAAATGTCAATTTTTTGAAGGCTTAAATTGACTATTTTTGTATATTTTGTGAAAAGGCGGGATTTAGAAAAATCCGCAATCCATTTGGTTTTTGATAAAAAAATAACATAACTTAATTTAAACATAATTTTAATTGGTTTCCATGTCTTCATACTATTACATTTTTTTAACTCAACGAGATTCAACCATAGTCGCAATATTTTAAAATACATTTTGTAAATTGTAAAAAGAAACAAATGAACATATCAAAACGAATATCAATAACGACTTTCTTTTTTTTAATTAAAGTATTGCCTTAACAGTGCCGCTTGACAAAGTTGATTTTATATTTAAGTGCTGTTTTTGACAGCTAATACCATTTAGTAATTTAAAAAAAATATAACTATTTGAGTTAAAATCAATCGTATGTATGAATTTGAAAAAAAGGTACAATATTTTATCAATAACAGTAAGGATAAATGGTTTTTAAATACTAAAAAATGCTAAAAATGCCGACCGGAAAAAATATGGCGTGCTCAAATTGACGAGAAATACTTTCGTGACATTACAAATTACATGATAATAACACGCAAAAATAACACAGTACATAATTTAATTAAAAAATCTTTATTATACTACCGTCCATGCTTAGGAATACTGGCATTGCGCCGTAGAAACCCTACATTATTTTAAAATATATTTTTAAAGGAAGAGCTTTTCAACAAAATAAATCAAAAAAATACAAAAATACAAAATACATAGTTTGAATACCATATGTGGCCATTAATAATAAAACAATTAGTTACGCTTTTATAATTGGGCGAATTGGATCTATGGTTGAATTATATCTGGCTGACATCGAAACTTGGAATGCAGACATGAGGAGACCAATTAAAAATGTTCGGTAATAATGTTTAAAAAACCAATAACGCAGATTTTTATTTAATTCCACCTTTTTACATAATATATAAAAATTAACCAACTATGGCCTTAAAAAGTTTGAATTTGGGTTTCAAATTAGATAATTTAATAAATAATTATTAAAATACAGGTTTTGATCTTTATTATATTAAACCGCTTGAGTGAAAAATTTTAAATTGTTTTGTTGTTAAATAGTCGACTCAATACTGTAATTATCAAGGTCAGCTAGATTTTATTTGCTCATAGATATCGTCAATCGAGACACCAGAAAAAATATATAATAGGAAACATATCTATTGTGACGACCTAAAGTATAAGCGAAAATAACCAGGCGCTAAAGCTTTTTAGAATTTAGTTATTTAGACAGCTAAATTTATTGAAAAATTTAGCCGATACAGGAATTGAACCCGTAACCTCCAAAGTCGACTCTGGCGTGCTATCCATTACACTATAGGCCGGACAATGAAAGGGGAAAGATAATCCTTTTATTAACGCTTGTACTTTGAGTTTTGATTGAAGGGACACATAAGCGGTATGTGACACAATATAAAGTTTAAAAAACTTTGAGCACTGCAACACATAAATCTCACAAATAAGATAATTTGATTACGATGTCGTTTAGTTTGCAATACAGATTGCGCGCAGCTAATCTATGGACTTTAATTTCACTTACGTCATAAGATTCAAGAATGAACTTTTGTAAATAAAAAAATACAAAAAAACTACCATAATTGAGGCAAGTGTCGTGTTGCAATGGACAGTGCCTAAAATGTTGAAGTATTTTTACCCATAAAACCAAACCTACAACCAAAAAAGCAGCAAATCACAACAAATTATGGAAAAATACGAATCTATTCCTGGCGAGTTAATTTAATTCAATATAATTAAATTGTTTATTTCTTCCTGGCGGAGAGCGGTTACGCCCTTAATTTCAGCCTGGAAAACTTTAGTTTTAGTGAGTTGAGTTTGCATGCATTTTCGAACTCTCGTTAATATATTATTTTTTTTTATTTTTCATCAAATAAACTCAAAAATATTTTTTACAAAAAATGTCTGTTTTGGTCTTTTTTATTTTAAAACTAATAATTTTACTCTCAACGCTCACTTCAGATTTACTCTTTTTCACTTGACCTTTTACAGTTTTTTTATCAAAAACGCAAGTTAAAATTCAAACTAACATACAATCAAATATGTTTTAAATAGGCTTAAAGTTGTTTTTATATATACATATACGAATGAAAAAATTTATTAGCTATTTTCGAAGTTTTAATGACAAAAAGGAAAGGGGTTAGAACTTTTGGTTTTTAAAGTGATTTCATTTTTTTCCGTCTTTATAACTTTGTGAATAATGATCTATTTAATAAAATTGATAAGAATGTTTTATTAGATCATTGTTAATGAAAAAAATAGTAAAAATTATACATAGTGTACTGTTTTCTGAATGCAAAATAGTTTTCGGGTGTTAAATGCTCCGCCGAAATTGGGATTCAAATTTCCCAATATTTTTGCCTAAACTTTGTGTTTGTAGCGAAAGAATCGAGGGTTTTTCTGCGGGAAACGGAATATTTCGACAAATACTGCACCAATCTTAACAATCAAGGTATCAAATTAAAGTATGAAGTAGCTGGTTTTTTTAAGTGCCTATTTTGTAATTTAAAGTTTTATACCTGCTCAGAAATCTTTGAAGTACAGAATTATTGAAAAAAAAAACGCTCTTTTTGTGTATGGTAATATCTCCTAAACAACAGGAGATATTTTGATGAAAAAATTTTAGCAGTCTATTGCGGGCAGGGGTAAGGGTTACACAAATAAAATAATCAATAAAATCGAAAGAAATCGAAGACAGAAAGTTTTATTCCGTACCGCACATTTAAGTTCAAGATCTCGCATTATATGAAAAAGGTTTGGCTCAAATGTGGGGAGCGCAAACTTTTTTTGTTTTGCACAAAACACTAAAGGCTGGTTCATACTTATGTAAAAACGTCCTTTGGACAAAGTCCAAAGGACAAATACAGCGTATGAACGTATGTAAAAACGCCTTTGTTCAAAAATAAAAAAAGAGTTATCAAACTAAGGCTCGTAAAAAATAATGGGTTGGGTTTCTAAATACATTTTGAGTTCACAAAACAAAAGGTGGTGTATTCCAAAAGTCACCAAGGTTGGTAATAAACAATTTAACTTTTTTTATGTTTGGACAGGAAATATATGGGCTAAAAAAACACATTCAAAGTGCATTCTATTTAACTTTTACATAAAAAAAATACCAGTATATATTTATTTGTAAAATTTAACATTGCTGATATTAAGATTTTTGTTTTGCAATTAGGGATCATTGTTAATTTTTGCTACTATGGTTTTATACAGCAATATTAATGAATAATCACTGTAATTAAAAAGGTTTGGATTGATTTTGAAATGAATTATAATTGTACTCTAAAGTTATATTTTCCATTGCAAAACCCATAATCAATCTTCACGTTATGTAAATATATTATAAATTTTCAGCCAAAATAATTTTTTTGTTCTATTGGAAGTTTTAACATTTGACATGGCTTTGCATGCGATTGGTACAACTACTAACCGCGTTCCAAAAATCAGTTTGAGAATTCCAATGTTTCTAGGTTAATTCTGACCAGGAAATCTTAAACTTTCAGCATTAAAAAGTAGTGATGGGCGGAGCTACGGAACGCTCGGAACCCCGGAACCGGAACCAGAACCGGAATTAAGATTTTCAAAAAATGCAGAACAGGAACCGGACCTGGAATTGAGATTTTTAAAAAATCTGGAACAAGAATCGAAACCGGAATTCCACATTTTGCTTGGAACATCTGGAACCCGGAACCGGAACTGCCTATCACACTGTGAAACCCCCGGAACACCGGAACCAGAACCAGAACGGAAATTGAAATTTTGTAAAAATCCCGAACAGGAACTGGAACCGGAATTGAGATTTTCCCATAATCAGTAACAGGAACCGAACCGAAATTTTAAATTTTGCCCGAAACATCCGGAACCCGGAACCGGAACTGCCCATCACTATTAAAAAATGATTAAACTACTAATTTAGAAAACATACGGTGTTTTATAGCCAAAAAACGACCTTTTTTGAAGGTACATATAATGCTGATAAAGAAAAATTTTCAGTACCGTTTTAACCGACATAAATTATTGTTTTTTAGATTGCCAAGAGTTATGGCAGTTTTAAATATATTATTTTTTTGTGGTCCTTCTCAATGATTTTGTATGGAAACCGTTTAAAAACGTTCCAAAAACAGTTTTAAAAAACAAAATCCAAATTTTCAAAACAAAACGTAATTTAATAAAATGCATCATAATACAATTTGTTGGCTTGATTTTTAGGCTTTGCTTAGGCTTAGGAAAAATAAATCGGATTAAAACAAAGTTTAATATAGCTTTTTAAAGGTGCGGTACCGACCGAGGCAAACTTTTTGATCTCAATTTTGATTATTTTTTGTGAAAACCTCCTGCCTCCAATAGCTCAAAAAAATTTTTTATGAAAATATCTCCTGCGGTTCATAGATATGACCCTCCAAAAATGGCGTTTTTCGACATTTTTGTACTTAAAAGATTGCTCAATGGGTATTAAAATTTAAATTACAAAAATTGCACTCTAAGAAAGCGGTCACTTTATACTTTAATTAGATACCTTGATCGTTAAGATTGGTACAGTATTTGTCGAGATATTGCGTTTTCCCGCAATTTTTTCGTTAAAATATCAAGAATGCATAAGAGTAGAGAATTCCCGACTGTGTATTGAACAGTTTTTCAAATTATAGGGAGAATTTTCCACAGTGTAGATTTTTATCATGCGGAAATAAAAAATGCAAAACTCCTAGATGAACTTCTTTAACATACTACACTGTCGAATAATTCAAATTAGTCAAAATGTTCCACGTTTTAACATATAAAATGATTTGTACGTCCGATAAAACAAAAAAAAATTAGAATATTTGACAACATTACTTGAAAAAAACCTCATCTGAGAATTTTAAGTTCACAGTTTTTTTGAAGTTCGAAGTTTGCAAAGTAAAAAATTGCAAACGCAAAATGCACACAGCAATTTTTTCTATAACATAGTCGAATAATTTTAATTATTCGAAATATTTGAGGTTTTAGCATTAAAATAATTTATACGCTGGATTCAACAAAAAACGTTGAATATTTGACAAAATTGCGTGAAAAAACATCAGGTTAAAAAATAAGTGTGTAGCAATATTAAAAAAATAATATAAATATTAGTTATATCAAGAATATATATTCTTGGTTATATGTTCTATCTTAAAAAAAAGAAATTCAAAATTATCTCTTGCGACATAACTTTAAAAAAATGTTATAATTTGTTTAAATTTTTTTAAATATTATTTTGAGCTCTGATTTGTCCATAATTTTGTTTTTTTTGTAAGGAAATAGCTTTACTTATATAAAGTCATCTTTGCAGCTTCATTAAACGTTAGCGGTTGAAATGGCATTTACAACATTTAAACTTATGACATTCCCTTTGTCACATGTAAGGTTTTTTTAGATATAACGAACATCACCTTTTTATTTAATTAATTTTAAAAACGGCATCTTCCCGGTTGTAAATAAATGAAATGATCAGGGTTTTTAATTTTCCATCTCATCGGGCTATAGGCAAATAAAATCTAGCTGACCGCAAAAATTGCAGTATTGAATCGACTATTTTACAACAAAGTCATTCAAAATTTTTAACAAAATCGGTTTAATAATAAAGATCACTACCCGTATTTTAATACTTATTTATCAATTTACTTAATTTAAAACCCAAATGCAAATTTTTAAAGGGCTAAAGATGGTTAATTCTAGTATATTTTGTAAAAATGTGGAATTAAAAAAAAATTCTGCGTTCTTATTTGTTTAAAAAAAACACTTCATTACCGCACAATTTTAATTGGTCCTCTCATGTCTGCATTCTAATTTTCAGCGTCAGCCAGATATAATTCAACCATAATTTTTTTCAAAACACATTCTCAAAATGAAATGATCTATTATATTACTTTATTTTTGAGGCATTATTTAAAGTTAAATAACAGCAAAAAACCTTTAAAAATTAAATTAAACAGTAATTATACAATTAAAACATATAAATTTTTCAAAAATAATGGTAAAATAGGCATAATAATAATTATTTTTTCTAGTGTTATACTTTTGTTTAAAAAATAACAATCCTTTTCATGTAAAATAAAATTTTTGACTACATGTATAAGAAAAAAACTGAAAGTTTTGTTCCGGTTTGATCGGGAGATGCCAAATACCACGTTGTGTTATAATAAAACCGTTAACATTTATAATATTTTTTTAGTTTCTCTGAAAGTATTGATCGTGCTACACACTTATTTATTAACACAGTACGCCAGACTTGTTTACTTTAATTTATGTCCTCATGGAAACTGGTTATTTCTCAAACATATAAAAACCGAACCGGAAATATAAATTAAAAAATATCGAAAGGCGGTTGATTAAACGTTGACCAGTTTACCTAAAATTTTGGTGAAAATCAACACTTGATGATTTATATCATACTGTTCTCAGACATAGTTAACGCTTGTGTTTAAAGTTTTATGAACAACAGCAATTTTTAAATTACTGTAATTCTTGCATATATTTCTAGTATTTAAATAATTTGGTCGGTTTTAACCACCTTTTATGATTGTTGACACCAAAAAGGTCGTCTAAAAATCTATAAAGGTTTTTGAAGAACTCTTGACCAGAAACGAAAATTTACATAAAATTTACGTCCATAAATCTTTCATTTCATTCACTGTAAGTATTTACATAAAAAGTGAAATGTTTATGACATTTATGCAACACCACACAATTTTAAAATCTCAAAATCAAGCCAAATTTTTCTATGGCCAAATAGTCCCGAAATCAAATTGTCCAAATTTATTCACACCAATGTCATTTGTCGAAGGTCATTACCAAAAGTCTTTTTGGGATACAAAAATTACTAAGAACGAAATCGATCAAATAAATTGCTTATTAAAATATGTTCATCAATACATAGCTTCCGATACAACACGAAGAGGCTTTTTGCAGCTTCCGCATTCTATTTACAGTGATTGTGAAACTTGCCTGCACACTACGGGTGTGCATTGCCGGGAAATTTCATTTTAGCCGCGTTTTAGCTTTAGTACTAAAGGATCAAAAATCGTTTAGCCTTAGCTTTAGTACTAAGCCCAAAAAAAGGCTTAGTACTAAAGCACTTTAGCTTTAGCTTTTGCCAAACCGACAAATATAGAACTGTTCTTAAATTCTAAAAATTATCCCTATTTTAAGGTAATTCTTATTTCTTAGTATTGCATTGTTAAGTTCACGGTTAAAACTCAACACTAAACACGTTTTTAACGTTTATTGCATCAGGTTTTAGTTTTATATTTTAAAAATATTATTTTAGGTTTAATTTTACAGTTTTAAAGTAGCTCTTGTAACTGTATTCCAG
>JASAMX010016985.1:0-11484 GCA_030248175.1 Microlaimidae sp. YZB2_3
AAAAAAATATTCTTTATTGGAAAATAAAAAGAGAACCGATGAAAACAGTAAATTTTTCAAATTTATATTATTTTGTATATTAAAGTTAAAGTCTTCCAGGCTGAAATTAAGGTCGTAACCGATCTCCGCCAGGAATAAATAAACAATAAACCCAGGAGCGAGAAAAATTAGAAAAAAAGCTTTCAGCGGTTAAGTAACCAACCATTGGTACAGGTACTAAACGTGTACCAAAATCGATTAGAGATTTCCACGCTACAAATACTAAATAAAAACATGTTCATAGGTCAATTTTGACCTGAAGATCTCGTTTTTAAACTTTAAAAAATGATTGAAACACGATTTTTGATAATATGGGGTAAAATATAGGCAAAAAATGACAATATTTTGAGTACACAATTTTTACTGTTAAGAAAAAATTTTTAATAACCGCTAAATTAAAATAAAAACTTTGTTTTAACATTGCTGGATGTCCGGAGACTCTAAAAATTTACATAAAAATTATAAATTCGATAGTCACATGGACCACCGAAAATATGGACAACAAATTTGTTTTTGTTTAAAAAGCTAATTTATGCTTATTTTTAATCAGATTTATTCTTTCTAAACCTAAGCAAAGCCTAAAAATCAAGCTAAATTGTATTATGAGGCATTTTTATTAAATTATCCCATTTTTTAAATCTTAATTTTTTTCACGGCTGAATTTTGATACATTTTTAAGCGGTTGCTGTACAAAATTGGTGATTACCAGAAAAAAAGGTAAAAATATTTTTAAAATCACCAGACTCTCGGCAATCTAAAAAATATCATTCATATTGGTTAAAGCACTATTTAAAAAATTTTCTTGACAGCATAAAATGTACCTTGAAAAAAAGGTCATTTTTTGGCTATAAAACACCACTTATTTTTTTAAAGGGTAGTTTAATCACTTTTTAATGCCCAAAATTAAGATCGCAAAGTCAGAATTGACCTAGAAACATGTTTTTTATTTATGTTTGTTTGATGGAATTCTCAAACCGATTTTTGGTACACGTTTAGTACTTGTATCCGAACCGTGATATTTTCTCAAAGAACCAGTGGTTACTTTACCACTCATCTATTTTCACTCTAATAGAATTTATCTTTCGTCTGCATATTAAAAAAACAACTACATTTTAAGCCGGAAAATGAATAACCTCGGAAAATGTAGTATCGTCTTATAAAAAACAATTATTAAACCTTTAATGGTTTCAAAATATTTTGCTTCGGACATTGGGCCCTACCTGACCCCCCCTTTCCTCTAGGTTTCAAAATTTTCCACTTTGGGTCCACTCCTACCTAGAAAACCACCAGAAAACCCCCTAAAACCCCTCTTCTAGATTTTGAAATATCATTTACCCAAGGTACGACTTAGGTGATACGGGGAGTTTACCGCGGTTAAGTTTACACATCGCAATAGTTAGACTAAAATACCACAACCGTGAGACGAAGGTTTAGCCCTGGTGGTAGGAAGGTTTCACCGTCGTAGCCGAGAAAAACATCATCATGAGAACGGATTAAACCGAATCAGGTTAAACGGGTTTAAATTTAATAAGAATATTTAAAAAATCAGAATCGAATTATGGAAATGTAAAAGGCGAAATATTATATCTGGAAACAATAAACAATCCTTCCTATAAGTTTCAATCGTAGTTTATGCCTATTTGTTGGAAAGTTGGTTTCGTTCCACCTCAAATAGTTGTACACAAAATAATTTAATTAATGTTTTTTCCATGATTGAGATTTAAAATGCAATTATTTATGATTGATTTTTTTGTGTTTTTTTGGAATTATTTACTTAATTATTAATACAAAAAACATTATACTTATAGATACTTTTATTCTTTAGGGTTTAAAACAATGTTTCTCAAACATTATACGTTATTTTCAATAAGAATATTATTTATTATTTGCAAAAAAACAACAAATATTCAATAAAGACAGTGTGTTCAACTAAAATTTGTCCATATGATAACAAAGTATTTTGTAAAACAATGTAAATTTTCTTTTTTATTAGTTTGCAAAATCAAATCAAATTTTGTTCTCGATAGTTTCTTGGATTGCTGAGCTTTTTAAGATTTAAAAAGGTAAATATTTTCGTAATAAGAAAAACAAAAATAAACTATTTAATTATCGTAGAGTAATGTTTTATAATATATTTTTCCAAAAACTCGATCAATTATTTATTTATATACCAATATTGTGCTTCAATGTGCGATAAGCGCAAAAACCGTGTTTTTAGCAAACAGGAATTTACTCCGCAGCTAACTCCGCAGCGGAGTTTAAGCGTACACCTTCCTAAGCCTAAGCAAAGCTCAAAAACAACCTAAACTTTCTTCGCGCAGCTATTTGTTAAAGTTTAGGTTGTTTTTAAGGCTTTGCTTAGGCTTAGGAACGCAAAGCCTTAAGCTTAAAAAAGGGTCTGTGAAACGAAGTGGTGGTGGAGCGGAGTTAGCTGCGGAGTAAATTCCTGTTAGCCCCTTTTTCGGCAAACTGGAAAGGGTAACGGGACTTTAGAGCCGGAGCGAGGGGACTTTAGAGCCGAGGGTCTTTAGAGCCGCAGTGTGGGACTTTAGAGCCGTCTTGGAGGGACTTTGGAGCCGTAACGTAACTTTTGAGTTCAGAAATATCATCAAAAATTAAGGGACTTTAGAGCCGAACAAATTTTGTCAAAGTTGGTTAAATTACGTCATTTTCATACAATATATCACTGAAATTAGCCAAACTTTAAGTTGTAAAAGTTTTAAAGCTTGCTACAATACTTTTAAAACCTTTGGTGTCCGAAAAGAATATTTTCGGCATAATATCTTCCGAAATCAATATATTTTTTTATTTAAGCATTAAACTAAAGAAATTTCAATAGTTTTAAGTTTTTTTAGATTTTTATCTTGATTCGTAGGTTTCGCTTAGGCTTAGGAAAAATAATGGTTTTTTGTCTTAAATTTTTATTGCAACATTTTCTAAAATAAAACATCTTTGAAATTTATCATAACAAATCTGGTTTCTTTCATTCAAATTAAATTTCTGGTTGTCTCTGTTTTAATATTTATTGTTAATGTTTTTTATTGTGTTTATTGTTTTATATGTTTTGTTAATATGCTTATTTATTATGTTTTTTATATTTAATTGTATTAATAGGCTTGGTGGTCTTACTGACGAGTGCAACACCAAGGGCGTTTAAGACTAATGCACGAAACGCCAATTGGAACCCACTGGGGACAAGGAGCTTTATGTTGATGTATTTAAATCCGTATTGCATCCTTGACTTTTGGTGGATTCCATTGTGCAGCATTGTGGACTTCTGTGTTTGCTTAAGTGTAGTTTTAAATCACTGGCAAGCATTGAGTTTGCAATTGTCTGTACAAATTGAGATAGCAGTGATGTATAAGTTAATAATATATTTTTATTTTCAGCTTTAACTCCTTTTGCTTCATATCACAGGCTGTTCATATTAGCTGTTATAACGCGTTTAATAGTCGCCTTATAAAGCTTATATGGCAGTTCTGGTGATAACTTCATCGTGGGATACAAATAACTTGCTGATGTGAATATGAAAAGACAGAGCACAGTTTATTATTATGTGCCTACTTTTTATGTTCCGTCTAGAAAGTTTAATTTCAAAGAAAATTGGAACAATATATGGCTTTACAACTTCAAAAAAATTTTATAACAAATGTTTCAATTTAAAAACCAAAAACCGTGAATCTTAACCCTTAACCATGCCCTATATTCACATGAAAAATCTTTTATCAAACAAATCAAAGCATGAATATAAACCATGTTTTTGCTCAAGATTAGAAGTTTATCAATAATTGGAAGTTAATAAGTTTCTTTTCCCGCCAAATCCTTATACATTGTCATCTTTTGTATATATACAATAGAAAACCCGAAGCATATTTATCGCGCATAATGATTACCGCATTGCATAATTAGCTCCATTTGTTATGTCAATGTTTTAATATTACTTGTATGTTGTTTTACTATTGTTTGCAAACGCATTTTTCATTTCGGCTCAAAGCCCCGCCGCGGCCAGAACTCCCGCCCCGCCCAACCCCGCCCCTAAATCCCCCCGCCCAAGCCCCAAACCCTGGAAGGTACGGCGACACCGCCCACCACACCCACACAAACTCCCCCATTTTACATTTTTTTTTCCTGCCAGAATAAAAAACGTCTGTGAAGTTTACACCCCTATTTTTCCCCCTTTCGAAAATTTTCGAAAATCATTTATAACTTTTTCAAACCTGCAAATAAAAGAGGGCATTATATACATTATATGCAGTTTTTTGTCTATTTTTTTTAAAAATAATTTTCCAATGATACAATGCTAAGTAATCTCGAAAACTAAAAATTAAAAAAAGGGGAAACTTCCCCTCCTTTTTAGAAATTTTAATAAAATATTTTTATGCTTCATTTTTTTATTTATAGCACATCTTATGGAATTTGTTATTTTAACTAACAGTTTTAAAATTTATGCTTTAATTTGCATTAAAAAACATTAAAAATATGTTTTTTTTAATATTTATCTTAAGAAAATATCAGCACATGTTATGTCCTGCTCATAGACAACAAATGGACTGGTTTTATATAGATAGACATTTCGAAATATTTGTGTTGTTTTCGTTAGTGATCGTTTAAAAAACTTTACATTAATATTGTACCTACAATAAAAAAACCTAAATTAAAAAAATATATTTATTATAAAATCATAAGATTCTATTTATAATAAAATTTTATAAAAATATGAGTATTTTTATATTGGTTATATAAAAATTTTTATGAAACTTTGCCCAAAGGTAGATAAAATTCCCATTTTTTATAATATTTACTATTCCTATTTTAACCTTTTGTTTGTAAGGTTGTAAACCGGGAATCGTTACCGCACATTCTTTGAAAGCACTGCAGAATGTTTTTTGTAGATGCCATTTTCCAGGTAAAAGATGTATTTCAAAATTTTTTATATTTTGTAAAAATAGTAATTAATGAGTATGTAAGCGACATTTTGGTATTTATATACACTGCTGTTCGATATTTTGTACAAACATTGAATAACATACGAGTAAATAATACTACATCGTCTTCATATAATGGTATTAATATGTTTATTTCACTCTCACGTAAGTGAGACTTCTCGAACATAGCTTTGCAACTTTTGAATCCCCTTAATTCTTGGGTTGGAAAACCGCGCGAGAAAATACTAAATGTACTGTTTATCATGCTTAACATACAATCAGCTGCACGCACCCATGCCATTGCAAATTAAACAAAAACCTAATCAAGTTATTTATTTACGTGATTTACAAATTGCATATATTTTTAACCCCTTTTTTGCATACCTTTGCTTTTTTACATGGGCGTTATACATAATTATGCAAATTAAACGACATTATACAAATTGTGCACGTTATGCAAATTAAACGGCATCGTAATCAAAGTAATCAAAGTATTTATTACGTAATTCACAAATGGAATATATGTTTAACCCCTTCTTGCATACCGTTGCTTTTTTACATGGCCGTTTTACATGCGTTTTTTGCTAATATTGTTAACAAAAATTTAGCTCATTATTTACAAAGCTCTACCTATTGGGCGTGCAAAACGACTACTGAATTTTTTTTTCAGATTTTCAAAGGTTTTTTTTAATTATACAAAAATACATTATCATAACCGAAATATTAATAAATAAAAATTTAAAACGATTTTTCAAAATTAAATCCACGGTAACAAAGTAATTATGCCGCACCTCACTAGAGCATCACGCCGCGCAGAGACGTCATTCAAACATATCCTTATGCTCTTTCTTTGAAATTCATATTGACTAGAAAATTTGAATTTAGGGAAGCTAATCCAATGCCATCCAGCACCCCAAGAAATTGGCTATGCCACGATCTATTTCAAATCTAAAAAACTAATTGAATTCAATATAAATTATGGTAATATACATTTAAATTAATTAATAAAAAAAGAGAAGAGACAAATATACGGATGTGTTAATCCAATCCAACCAATATACTATGCATATTTATATTTTAAATAACGCACCGCATATTTAAGAGAATACTTTACATATTCGAATCCAAACATATCCCTATAGCTCTTATTCTCATTTTATGAAATTTCAGTATATAACTAGAAAATAGTAAATATAGTGTGATAAAACTCAAATCCACGCCAGAGCACCCCTAAACAAAGGCTATGCCACGATCTATTCAAACATCAAAAACAAAAATCTCTAAAATATAATTTTTTAATAATTAGAATGTTTAGAGCAGCTATGTTTTATACAAAAATAGAAGTTTTTATTAAACATGAGATTAAACAACAATATTAAAACAATTCCGAGTATTTTTGCTAACTTCTGACCATTATATAGAGCTATTTTAAGCGTACCTAAGGTTTTTCATATGTAAATTTATTTCGGTTAACCAGAAAAAAAAACATTTTGTAAGGTCTGGTTCATACTTATGACAAAACGTCTTTTGGACAAAGTCCAAAGGACTTTTGTCCTTTGGACTTTGTCGCCAAAGGACAAAATCCAAAGGGAAAAGTCCAAAGGGAAAAGTCCAAAGGAAAAAGTCAAAGGACAAATTCCAAAGGACAACGTATCCATACTTTTGTCCTTTGGACTTTTCCCTTTGGATTTTGTCCTTTGGACTTTGTCCAAAGGACAAATTTTAAGTAGCGTTCATACTTCGTCCAAAGGCAAAAGTCCAAAGGACGTTTTGACTTGTCCAAAGGACGTTTTGGCTTTTATAAAATTGTCCTTTGGACTTTGTCCAAAGGACGTTTTGTCATAAGTATGAACCAGCCCTAATGCTTTAATTTAATACAAAAAAGCACGTTAAAATTTCTCAAATAGATGTTGTATTATTTGTAATATTTCTAATTTTAAAAATAATACAAAAAATGCATTTAATTTGAAACGAACTTTGTTTCGTGGTGGAACCGCCGACCCAATTTTCGTTATGCTAGGTAGGTCCATTGTATTAATCGACCAAAGACACATAAGGAATAATTTGAATACGGTTTGGTTGAAAAGTGCGTTCGCAAACGTTAAAGCACCTTAGCTTTTTTGTTGAAAAACCGCGCAAAAACTGCTGCAGGTAGTATCACTGAAATAAACATCATACAGAACGACCAATAAATTGTGTGCCACTATGCTTATGCATATTATTTTTATGTGACTTTGGTCGAGTTCATTTTCATCACTATCAAAATCTTCGCATTTACTTGCCCACCTATGCTTCAAAGAAAAAAAGGTTATGATGATAATGAATGAGTTCAAAAATTACATTCTCTACTGTAAACTAGCTACAGTAAAGCGTCACTGTGGCGCTTGTCGACGCATGATGGTTTTACCTACCCATTAATATTTTAACCCTTTGAGATTTTTTGTCCAAAAACCACTGCAAATCTGCAGAAGGCATTCCGCGTCAGTGCTGCTCTGTATTAAACTTGGCGTCGAGTCGGCGGACGGCGTCAAGTTTAACACTAAGCAGCAGTGGTGCTGAATAGTTTTTGCGGATTTGCAACGGAAAGAATCCTAAAGGGTTAAAACAATTGTTGTGATAGACAGAAAATAGGTGTTTTTTTCTTTTTTTTTGTTTTGATTCTGAATAATAGATGTTATTAACGCAGATAACGCGTAGCAAAAACCAATCGCGGACTGATCGAAATCGGATTGATCGAAAGTCTTTATTATGGTTGGCGCGGTGGCCGTGGGGCTATATATCCCTATGCTACTCCCCGCCATTATATTTGTATTTTACAGATACACGGGTATTCATATAAAATTTCAGAACGAGTTCTCTCAAACTACACTACAACAGAGACTACACACAGAAAACAAAGATGCATCCAACATATGCACACCATATTGTGCACACATGAAATCGGTTTTTACATCGAACGAAACAACTCCTACTTAAAGGTGTAGTCCTTTAAACGATTGGGTTTTTAAAGTAGTGCTCTACCCGTGAAACTAATTTCTGGTGTTCTTACTTTTCCAAAACCATCTTAATGTTTCTTATTAATTTAAAACTTGACAAAATGTTGCTGTTTTAAACCAAAAAACCTTTTGAAACTTAATTTTTTATTTAAAATATTACCCGAATTTTATGCAAATTGTCTGAGTTAAAATTTGTATTACATAAAATTATTAGATGGATCAGAAAAGTAGAGATATTTTGGGAAAGTAGCTAATAGGACAGCAAATTTTTAAATTTCGATTTCAATGGTGAACATAAAAAAATTTACAAACCCTAAATTAGAAGACACAATTTTTAATAAAACAAGTGGCCGGGACCTTTTCTGGTAAAAATATATTTTCCAGCATAAAGATGTTCATGTCATTTTTTTTAATTTCAGCCTTCCCACGACATTCCCCAAACTATAAGCTTTCCAATGATATGTCATTTAGAGCAATCTATTTTGTGGTTAAGACAGAGGGTGCATTTTTTTTAGTAAAAAAAAACACTGTCCAGCATAAAGATGTCCATTTTGATTTTTCCAAAAAAAGTTTTAATTTTAGACTCTTCATTGACTAATATGTCTCACCACCACCATTAAGCTTTAGTTAATTCAGAGACAAATTTTTTTGTTCCAAAACCCATAGGGTTCACTCTTTGGTAAAAACGCGTTGTCCAGTATAAAGATGTCTATGTATAGATTTTCGATATTTCCAACCCATTTGCGACATGTCCCAGGGTACAAGTTTTCTAATGATACCTCATTCACTTTAATGCGTTGGGTGGTTGGAGAGGAATTAAGGAACACACACATACAAATATACACATACACATATACACATATACACACTCACACATTGGATTTTATGGTTGCGTGTTTCTAATTTTTCGTTTTATATAAGACACTTGTTAAGCAAACAGTCACAAAATGTGGAAAAGACAATTTTTTTAAAATGTCCATCCATACAAAACAAATCCATGTGTTGTTTATGAGCAGGACATAACATGTGGTGTTATTTTCTTAAAAAGAATATTAAAAAACTTTTTTAAAATGTTTTTTAATGCAAGTTAAAGCAAAAGCTTCAAAAATTTTAAGTTAGAATAACAAATTCTACGAGCAAAGCTAAAAATTAAAAAAAAATAAGCATAAAAAATTTCATTAAAATTTCAAAAAAAGGGGGGGGGGGAAGTTCCCCCCTTTTTAATTTTAGATTTAAAAATTACTCAAAATTGTATCATTGGGAAATTATTTTTAAAAAATTTTAAACAAAACACTACATATAATGAATATAATGCCCCCCTTTTATTTGAAGGTTTAAAAAAGTTATCAATGATTTTCGAAAATTTTCGAAAGGGCGGGGGAAATAGGGGTGTAAGCTTTACAGACGTTAGTTTGCAGCAAAAGTGGTCGGTGTCGGTGGACGGTGTCGGTGTACTTTCCAGTTTGCCGTGTTTTTGGCAAGCACTAAAAGACACCTACCACACCTACTACACCTACTACACCGACCGACCTAAGCAACCTAAGCAAAACCTCAAAATCAAACAAAACATTAAATTTAGCTTGATTTTAAGGTTTTGCTTAGGTTGCTTAGGGAAATTTTTAGTAACAAGCTTAGGTTAGCTTAGTTTAGGTCGGTCGGTGTAGTAGGTGTAGTAGGTGTGGTAGGTGTCTTTTAGTGCTTGCCGAAGGTATCGGGCAAAGTCCCAACTGAGGAAAGTCCCAACGTGGAAAGTCCCAACCAATCGATGAATCTCCCAACAGTTCAAATATTAGAAATACGTTTGCAAAACCGGTGTTAAACACGATAATTTTAAACAACCGAAAATAAATAAATGCATTAAATGAATGATAAATGGAATTATGCAATTTTGTAAATGTACTTTCAAAAATGCAAGTTTCCACCCCAATGAGAATTTTTTTTTGATTTTTGGGTTTTGCTTAGGCTTAGGAAAAAAATAAAGTTTTTACTCTTCAGTTTAAAAAGCATCATTAAATACAAATTTACCATAATACAATTTTGCTTGATTTTTAGGTTTTGCTTAGGCTTAGGTACTCAGTTTTTTGAATAAAGAATTTAATGCTATATTTTTATTAATTATAGTGTTAATTGACTAAAAAATAAAATGGTGTTTGTTGCAAACGTATTTTTTGATTCTGTTGGGACTTTCCACAAACTGTTGGGAGATTCCACAGTTGGGAGATTCACCCTTTTTGTTGGGAGATTGCTCGGAACCGCTCAAAATTCGTGGCGTGTGCGGAAATTCGTGCGCTAACTTTATATGCGTGTATATAATGCCCCCTTTTATTAGCAGGTTTGAAAAAGCTATAAATGATTTTCGAAAATTTTTGAAAGGGGGGAAAATAGGGGGGTTAACTTCACAGACGTCATTCTCTTGTGTTATACTTGGTTTTAGAAGGTTTTTAAAAGGTCTTTTGACAAGCTGTTCCATTAGTTTACAAGAAAAAGATGTAAGTGAAATTGGACGATAATTTTCTTTTAGGCTTTTAGTGCCTTTTTTAAACAGTAAGTTTAATAAAGCTATTTTCCAATCAAGTGGTAATTCTCCAAAATCAAAAGACATCTGAAAGATTATTGCTAAAGGTTCAGCAATAACTTTAGCCAAGCGTTTTAAAAAGTAAGCTGGAAAACAGTCAGGTGTTCGAGACAATTTGTTTGGGACCTTTTTTAGGGCCTTAAATACCTTTTTTGTGGTAAATACCATGTTGTCCAACTTTCCAATGTTTGGTGGATTAAAATTTGGCAAAGTATTATCATCATCAGTAAAAACAGAAGCAAAATAATTTCCAAAAAGTTCAACTTTTTCAAAGTCTTCAGTTACAAATGTCCCATCGTCTCTTTTAATTGGTGGAATAGTTTGTTTTGTTTTGATTTTACTATTAGCAAATTTATAAAAATTGTTTAAACCCCCAGAATTTAAAATTTTTGTTTCTTTGTTAGTGTTAAAATCTCTAACTTTATTTTTGTATACTTTGCAATTTTTTTGTACTCTAATCTTGATTTTTCATCAATATTACGCTTACGCCAAAGTTTTTTCTTTTGATTTTACAGTTTTCTTATTTGTATTGGATATTGTACGATTTTTTTTGTTTGTAAATAATTTTTTTCCAGGGACATGTCTATT
This sequence comes from Microlaimidae sp. YZB2_3, assembly GCA_030248175.1. Lineage (NCBI taxonomy): Eukaryota > Metazoa > Nematoda > Chromadorea > Desmodorida > Microlaimidae > Microlaimidae sp. YZB2_3. The sequence continues at coordinate 11,124 of JASAMX010016985.1, forward strand.
GATTCCTAACAACAAAATATCCTTGAATCTCTGCCAAGCATTTTCTACTGTGCCACATTCCTCAAATAATATTTTCCAGTTGATTGTAGATAAGTATAAACTTAGCATATCATAATCTGCTTTTAAAAAATCAGGTATGTAATTTTGAATCTTATTTTTAGGACTTTCAAATAATTTAAGATTAATTTCAAATAAAATAGTGTCATGGTCTGATTGTGAAAAACTGGGCGCAACAGTGACATTGAAAATTTCTCCATCGTTTGTAAACAAAAGATCCAGATAATTATCCTATGTAGTCTGTTTGCTAAATAGTTAATACATGATGAGCACAACATGAAATTAAAATGAAGTAAATACACAA
>JASAMX010016987.1:0-18237 GCA_030248175.1 Microlaimidae sp. YZB2_3
TGGCTATATAACTTCAAAAAATTTCTTTATAAACCTTACCGCGGTAAACTCTACATATGACCTAGGTCGTTTTTAGTTCATACATTTTTTGTGCGTATTAGTGCCCAGTGAGCGAGCAAATTGAAATAGTTAAAGCTGTATGGTAGCAATATGCACAGTTTTGTTTTAGTTTTTGGAATTTGAAATATCCTGCGTAATACACTATCTGTGAATAAAATCTACTAATCACACACAAAAATTATGTATGACCTAAGTACAACCTAAGTCATACAAAGATTCCACGGTTGTAATTGAGGAAAAGGCAATCACAGGAACTGGTTAATGATCTAAATTAAAATTATTCTATACGAAACTGCAACAAAAAAGTGTATCTTAATAAAACGTAAAATTTATTACTTTTATTAATAAATTGATTGAACAACTGTTTAACGCACAGTTGGCCAGGCTCGCAATATTTTTGACATTCTAAGCCCAGTAACGTGTTACGTTCCCACTCTTTTTTTCTGTCACTCAATTTCCGCCAAAAACTTTGAATATTTTACAACATAGGAGAAAGAAAACCTCATCAAAGAGTTTTACGTTCCTACTTTTTTTGTTTGCGAATTCGCAGTTAACATTTAGAATAATCTCAGTATTACGTAGAAAAATCTTCATGTAGATGCCACAAACTGTAGATTATTCCACAGGCTATAGCAAATTTTTTTACACAATGAAAAATCTACATCTACCTATAATTAGAACAATTGTTTAACACACACTCGGACATTTTCTATGAATTCTTGATATACTGCAGATGGTGTGTGTCCGTCATTAACATAATTGCGAGCATTATTACGTAAAAAAGTCTGTATGTGCGCTTAAAGCTTGTGTAATATATAAGCGAAGACGCCTCTTCTTTTGCCTAATTTTCTCCCAGAAGTTGAAGCGCCGCTCCAAGTTATTCTGGTAGCTAAGACCTGGGATCTAGGACACAAGTATTAACGCTTTTTTGCTGTTTCTGAGATCCTGGTAACTGGGATATGGGAACTGAGAACAGATGTGAACGGGGCCTTCTATTTTTTAAATAAAATAAAAAAATCTAGCACCGTTAGAAAGAATATTGTTACCGAAGGTAATATCAGTGGGTTATTTCTGATTTTTTTTTTGTTTTTGATAAAATGCTTAAAATAAGTTTGCACAAATGAATTAAAACGATGCATATAAATGCTTTGCTAAAATACAGGTGTCTATTTAAAGAAGATATACGCTTGATTCATGATTTTTTTATTCAGTTTATTATATATATTCACTAGATTTATTCTTATATTACATTTTAACTTTTCATATTTTTTTCAAAGTCTAATTTGCCCCAATAATGTCATTGGGTCATTTTTGCAATTTGATTTTATCCTGTTTCTTTAGCATTTTTTTTTGTTTCAGGAATGTTGTTGATAATCAAGTTGCACAAGTATTTTACATGCTCAAATGCATATATTTTTTGCTTTCCGCCTGGCAGATAAAAAATGGGTATCCGACATATCCTAGTAAATCAGTTGGTCATGTGCTATTTAAAAACAGTTACAATTTGTTCCTATATGGACTGATGAAAGTGTAATAGACTTTTTATTTTGTTTGATACTAAATCCAGATTTCGTTTAAAACCAAGAAATCAAAAAGCTGAAGTTTTTTTTGTTCAAACACCGTTAAGAAATTATTTTGAATAATTAAATTTCAAACAAAGCTAAACTTTTGACAGTACGTTACCACTACAAACTTTCATTAATTTTGGCATATGTTTTTTTGTTCAAAAATTGTTTCTCATAAGAAATTTTTGGGTTTTTTGACGTGCTTTTTTATCTCGCCTTTATTTACATGAAAGACATTTTTGTACATTGGAATGGTAACACGAACTTAGATCCAAACGAACTTAGATCCAGAAAAAAACACGAACTTAGATCCAAAGACCCGAACTTAGATCCAAATTTTCGTTTACGTTTTTTTTTACGTTATCAACTTTAAAAAAACGATTTTAAATGTGTTTTAAACGTTTTAAACATTGAGTTTTGCTTCTTACGTGTAAAATATGTGTTTGTTTATTGCAAACAAAACATTTACTCAAAAAGATTCGTGTGTGAAGACTTATATCATGTGTATTATGAGTAAATTAAAAATTTAAATCGACAAAAATTCTTGTTAAAACACAAGAATATGTGTTATTAGTCAATTAATCAATTGATTTAAAGCTAAATATCATAATAATTACATTATTATTTTAAATGACTTTATTTTAAATGTGTTTTAGTAATTTTAAATGTACACTTTTGCCTATTCATTGTAAACATAACAGTGATCGATTTAATATTCGATAAAATCCTTAATATTCTTCGTTTGCAAAGTTATGCGGCATTACAAAAGGATTAATTTTGTGAGTGGGCAGCGGACGGCGGCGCCAATTTATGGTCGAGCGGTCTGGGACATAGGAGCTTGTTTTGTACAAAACAGCATGCATATATATATATAGATGTTTTACAACATCCCTTGGAAATCCAGGATGTGAGCAATTAGGGATTAGTGAATTAGCGGATGGATTAAAGAACAAACGGATGTCCAAGAAAGTTTTCACCAAATAGAGGGTCAAATCGTCGCCATTTATTACAATGTGGGGCTGCTAGACTTTTATGGTGATTGACTAATTTAACAATTATCAATTTACGAAATTTACGAAATATGGCACGAGATTTCGGCGCCGCCAACGATTATTATCACCTTTCAAAACAGAATCGCCACCCGCTAATTCACTATCCGAGCCAGAGATTCCCAGGAGCAGTTCTGGAGTTCCAGTGGAAATGTAATTTAGTCGATACCCGGGTGTACAGGTAATTCAAATATTTTAAAATTCAAAAAGTTATTTCTGCAGCAAACATTATGACGCAGCACATGAAATAATCGACTGATTGGACCAAACTAGACACACAAACAAAGTATAGCGGGGTTCCCGGCACGAACGACCACACCCACCCAGCATGTATTGTGCGGTCGTTCGTGCCGGGAGCCTATACTTTGTTCACGCGTCGAGTTTAGTGCAATCAGTCGATAAAAAATCCTTAAAATCGTTTCATCACATTTGCTTTCATTTACCACCTCAGTGTGCGGTCGTGTGTATTTAAAGAAGCTCATTTGTTTTTTATTTCGTCCCCATTACACAGCATCAATTCCTCAATTTAATGTTTATCACGATACATCGAGCAATAAATTTTTATAAATCAACTCCGAAGTAATATATTAAAAATCTATCAGTAATGAGGGCGAATCTTACATAATACGATCAAAAAAGCGCAAAATCAAAATCACACCTATCAATCAACTACACAAAATACAATATACTAGGCTATGAAGGCTAGCTATTTCTGGAGCAAGCAGGTTTTCGCGGGAGGCGACCGCACACTCCAACAACTCCAACAAAAACAGAAATCAATCAACCGACACTCAATTAAAACAAGCAAAACTCATAAACAAATACAAAACAAAAATGATAACGTAAAAAAAAACAAACAAAATATCTAGTCGGTCTTTGATCTAAGTGGTTTTGTTCTGGATCTAAGTTCGTTTGATCTAAAGACGCCAAATCAATATGAGTACATTACCATAAATGCGTTGATCCAAACGAAACTAATCCAGAACAAAAACACGAACATCAAACACGACAACAACACTACGTATCAACTAAAAAAATTAAATTATTAAACTAAACAATTGCTCTACGTGTAAAATATCCTGTGTGCAAACAAACTGAAAAACTTTAATGTGTTGCGAGAGAATAATGATTGTTTAAAGCCAATTCATAATATATTTATTACAGCTATTATAATAGACAAATATACTATATCTCAAACAATTAAATAAGCAACAAATTAAAACTACAAACCTCATCTCACACAGTAAGACATCATACATGCAGACATCACTATAGCGATCCCATAACTACTCCCATATAAATTTACAAGCAAAGAAACGCCCGACTCACTGATCGTGCGTAAATATAATTTAATACAATAAAAGCGACGCAAATAATCAATGAAACTAATTAAAGTTACATAAAAATTTTAAAGTAAACTTACTATTTTGAGAATCTTTAAAAATAACTTATAACTGAATAAACTTAATAAACTGAATAACTTATAAAATAACTGAAGTTGCGTCAGCCTCCACAGCGAAAAACACTGCTGCATCTAAAGAAAAATAAGCTACGCCCTCCTGAATACGCCCTACTATTTTATTTTTATCCATCTATATATATATATCTTATATCCAATCATCGATATTCATTGCTCTCATAATTTGCTCAGAAATAACTTTTGAATCAAAATCAAAACTAGCAGCCGCACATTAATAAATGCGACGATTACCCTCTATTGTGAAAACTTCTTGACATCCGTTTTCTTTAATCCATCCGCTAATCACTAATCCCTAATGCTCACATCCTGATTCCAAAGATTTGTAAAACATCTATATATATATATATAGATTTACAACATACTTGAAAAGTAGATGAGCAATAGATAGTGAAGTAAGCGATGAATTAAAGAACAAACGATTCCGAAATTTCACCAAATAGAGCCATATACAATTGCGCTCTAGTTTTTAATTTTATTCAAAAAGTATTCTGCAGCAACAAGCACAACAACTAATGATATACAGATATATATATATAGACTGATAAAAATACAAAATACTAGCGTAATAGAGCGTAGCTATTTTTCTTCAAGCAGTTTTTCTGAAGCTGACCGCACACTCCAGTATTTTATAAAAGTATTCCATTATTAAATTTATTCAGTATAAAAGTATTTTAAAAGAACTCTCCAAAACATAATAAAATTACTTAAAAACTAATTAAAACTAATAATTCAACGATATTCTCTTAATTTATACAATATATACCGCACAATAATCATCGGCCTTAAATTATATATAGTATAGAAATCCTCTGAGAATAAGATATCTGCAATTATCGATTACCTTGAATTGAGATGAGTTGTTTTAAATTTTTCTTAAAACTAAAATTAGAAATATAGTATACTATATACATAGCTTACATAAAAATATATATACATTGCTTAAAACACATCAAATCTCTCGCAACACACATAAAAATTTCAGTTTCAACAAACAGCCATATTACACATGAGAGCAAAACTAATTTAAAACTTAAAATACATTAAAATCATTTTAAAATGATAACTAAAAAAAAAACTAAAACGAAAATTAATCTAATCTTCTTAGATCTAATCGTTTTTTCTGATCTAATCTTATCTAAAAAAACGCAAATCATTTATTAATATACTCCATATGATTCACATTAATCCAAACAAACTAAATTAACGAGAACACAAACGATAAAAAACACGAACTTAATCCAATTCTTTCTTTTACGTATCAACTTAAAAAAATTAAATTATTTAAACGTTAAACATGAGTTCTAAGATTAAACAGTCCGATGCATAATCAGCCTCATCTACACTTAATTGATTGAAATATCCCTCCGCACGAAAAACACTGCTGCTCAAAGAAAAAATACGCTCCCCTACCTATATTTATTTTTAAATTATTAACAAAAATATTGTATTCATTAGAAAATTCACAATTGCGCTTTTTATCAACGACTAATTACGCCCTCAAACGATAAAAGAAAATCAACAAAATTAACACAATATCTCCAACTTCAGAACACTTCTAAATTTTATAAAACTACTCATTATCTGATAAACATAAATGAGAAATCTTTACTAATGGACGAAATAAAACAAACGAGCTCCTTAAATGCGCGCGACCGCACACTGTGCAAAAAAAAAAGACAAACTATAAACGATTTAAATTTTATCACTGATTACCAAACTCACGCTCAAGCGATATAGCTCCCGCACGAACGACCGCACAATACATCTGTGGTTATTCATCAGACCCTCTCTTTTTCTAGTTTCCCATCTCAATATTCATTTTTCTATTTGCTGCGAAATAACTTTTAATTTAAAATAGATACTTACACCCCTATCAACTAAATACATTCCACTACCTCCAGAACTGCTCCTGCTCTCTCTCGAATATGATAGCGTCTCATCTTTTATAATCTCGCGCCGAAATCTCCTCCATAAATTCATAAAATAATTAAATAGTCAATCACCAAAAAAAATCAAAACCAGCAGCCCCGCACATATCGACATTACTTCTTGAAAACTTCTACATCCTTTCTTAATCCATCCGCTTAATATAGCTCTGATCCGACGATTTAAAACTTATATATATCATATTTAGTACGAAACAACTCCTATTCCCGGACCCCTCACCCTAAACGCCTACCTCACAAAAAATCCTTAATCCGCATAACTACAAACGAAAGAATAATTTATCAATAAAATCATCACGTATTACAATAATAGCAAAAATACATTAAAAACTAAAACACATTAAAAAAACATAAAAAAAATTAATAATATATTAGCTTAAATCAAAAAACAACAACCATATATTTATTAACAAAATTCATAAAAAACCAAAACATAATAAAACCAACACAAAAAACAACAAAAACAAACACAAACACAAACCTATCCCCCAACACAGCACAACCCAACGATACATCGAGCAATAAATTTTTATAAAAATTTCAGAAACGTGTTCGGAAAGTTGGAAGTATATTGTGTTAAAATTTTGTTGAATTTTCTTTTATCAGTAATTGAGGGCGTAAAATCATTTTTTAAAAGTTGATAACGTAAAAAAAACGTAAACAAAAATTTGGATCTAAGTTCGTGTCTTTGGATCTAAGTTCGTGTTTTTGTTCTGGATCTAAGTTCGTTTGGATCTAAAGACGCCAAATCCTGGATATAGCAACACTTTGTTATTGACTAGACTTTCGCCATTTTGACAGACTAAAACTATGAATATGAGGGTAACACGAACTTAGATCCAAACGAACTTAGATCCAGAACAAAAACACGAACTTAGATCCAAAGACCCGAACTTAGATCCAAATTTTCGTTTACGTTTTTCTTTTACGTTATCAACTTTAAAAAAATGATTTTAAATGTGTTTTAAACGTTTTAAACATTGAGTTTTGCTTCTTACGTGTAAAATATGTGTTTGTTTATTGCAAACAAAACATTTACTCAAAAAGATTCGTGTATGAAGTCTTATATCATATGTATTATGAGTAAATTAAAAATTTAAATCGACAAAAATTCTTGTTAAAATACAAATATATGCGTTGTTAGTCAATTAATCAATTGATTTAAAGCTAAATATCATAATAATTACATTATTATTTTAAATGACTTTATTTTAAATGTGTTTTAGTAATTTTAAATGTACACTTTTGCCTATTCATTGTAAACATAACAGTGATCGATTTAATATTCGATAAAATCCTTAATATTCTTCGTTTGCAAAGTTATGCGGCATTACAAAAGGATTAATTTTGTGAGTGGGCAGCGGACGGCGGCGCCAATTTATGGTCGAGCGGTCTGGGACATAGGAGCTTGTTTTGTACTAAACATCATGCATATATATAGATGTTTTACAACATCCGTTGGAAATCCAGGATGTTAGCAATTAGGGATTAGTGAATTAGCGGATGGATTAAAGAACAAACGGATGTCCAAGAAAGTTTTCACCAAATAGTGGGTCAAATCGTCGCCATTTATTACAATGTGCGGCTGCTAGTTTTGATTTTTATGGTGATTGACTAATTTAACAATTATCAATTTACGAAATTTACGAAATATGGCAGGAGATTTCGGCGCCGCCAACGATTATTATCACCTTTCAAAACAGAATCGCCACCCGCTAATTCACTATCCGAGCCAGAGATTCCCAGGAGCAGTTCTGGAGGTCCAGTGGAAATGTAATTTAGTCGATACCCGGGTGTACAGGTAATTCAAATATTTTAAAATTCAAAAAGTTATTTCTGCAGCAAACATTATGACACAGCACATGAAATAATTGACTGATTGGACCAAACTAGACACACAAAGTATAGCGGGGTTCCCTGCACGAACGACCACACCCACCCAGAATGTATTGTGCGGTCGTTCGTGCCGGGAGCCTATACTTTGTTCACGCGTCGAGTTTGGTACAATCAGTCGATAAAAAATCCTTAAAATCGTTTCATCACGTTTGTTTTCATTTACCACCCAGTGTGCGGTCGTGTGTATTTAAAGAAGCTCGTTTGTTTTATATTTCGTCCCCATTACACAGCATCAATTCCTCAATTTAATGTTTATCACGATACATCGAGCAATAAATTTTTATAAAAATTTCAGAAACGTGTTCCGAAAGTTGGAAGTATATTGTGTTAAAATTTTGTTGAATTTTCTTTTATCAGTAATTGAGGGCGTAATCTTAAAATCGTCGATCAAAAAAGCGCAAATTGTGAAATTTTCTAAAATGAATAACCACCCATATTTTGTTCAATACAACTTTACACAAAATACAATATACGTAGGGCGTAATTGAGGAGTGCGTAGCTTATTTTTCTTTGGATGCAAGCAGTGTTTTTCGCTGTGGAAGGCTGACCGCACACTTCCAACAACTCCAACATTAAAAGTGTCAGATGAAGGTCGAATCATTACCGATCCGGACTCAATGTTTAAAACTTAAGCAAAACTCAATGTTTAAAACGTTTAAAATACATTTAAAATCATTTTTTAAAAGTTGATAACGTAAAAAAAAACGTAAACGAAAATTTGGATCTAAGTTCGTGTCTTTGGATCTAAGTTTGTGTTTTTGTTCTGGATCTAAGTTCGTTTGGATCTAAAGACGCCAAATCAATATGAGTACATTACCATAAATGATTTGGCGTTTTTAGATCCAAACGAACTTAGATCCAGAACAAAAACACGAACTTAGATCTAAAGACACGAACTTAGATTCAAATTTTCGTTTACGTTTTTTTTTACGTTATCAACTTTTAAAAAATGATTTTAAATGTATTTTAAACGTTTTAAACATTAAGTTTTGCTTCTTACGTGTAAAATATGGCCTGTTTGTTGCAAACAAACTGAAAAACTTTTTAATGTGTGTTGCGAGAGAATTAATGATGTGTTTTAAAGCCAAATGTCATAATATATTTTTATGTACAGCTATGTATAATAGACAAAGTATACTATATTTCTCAAACAATTTTAAATTTTAAGCAACAAATTTAAAACTACAAACCTCATCTCAATTCACAGGTAAGACATTGCATACATTGCAGACATCACTTCTTATAGCGATTCCCATAACTACTCCCATATAAATTTTTACAAGGCAAAGAAACGCCCGACTCACTGATTCGTGCGGTAAATATAATTGTAATACAATTAAAAGCGACGCAAATAATCAAGTTGAAACTTAATTTAAAGGTTTACATTAAAAATTTTTAAAGTAAACTTTTACTTATGTTTTGGAGAAGTTCTTTTAAAAATAACTTTTATAACTGGAATAAACTTTAATAAACTGGAATAACTTTTATAAAATAACTGGAAGTGTGCGGTCAGCCTTCCACAGCGAAAAACACTGCTTGCATCTAAAGAAAAATAAGCTACGCCCTCCTGAATTACGCCCTACGTATTTTGTATTTTTATCCAGTCTATATATATATATCTGTATATCCAATCAGTCGATTATTTCATGTGCTGCGTCATAATGTTTGCTGCAGAAATAACTTTTTGAATCAAAATCAAAACTAGCAGCCGCACATTGTAATAAATGGCGACGATTTGACCCTCTATTTGGTGAAAACTTTCTTGGACATCCGTTTGTTCTTTAATCCATCCGCTAATTCACTAATCCCTAATTGCTCACATCCTGGATTCAAAAATCTTCCAAAGGATATATATATATATATATATGCATGCTGTTTTGTACAAAACAAGCTCCTATGTCCCAGACCGCTGGACCATAAATTGGCGCCGCCGTCCGCTGCCCACTCACAAAATTAATCCTTTTGTAATGCCGCATAACTTTGCAAACGAAGAATATTAAGGATTTTATCGAATATTAAATCGATCACTGTTATGTTTACAATGAATAGGCAAAAGTGCAAACGTTTTAAACATTGAGTTTTGCTTAAGTTTTAAACATTGAGTCCGGATCGGTAATGATTCGACCTTCATCTGACACTTTTAATGTTGGAGTTGTTGGAAGTGTGCGGTCAGCCTTCCACAGCGAAAAACACTGCTTGCATCCAAAGAAAAATAAGCTACGCACTCCTCAATTACGCCCTACGTATATTGTATTTTGTGTAAAGTTGTATTGAACAAAATATGGGTGGTTATTCATTTTAGAAAATTTCACAATTTGCGCTTTTTTGATCGACGATTTTAAGATTACGCCCTCAATTACTGATAAAAGAAAATTCAACAAAATTTTAACACAATATACTTCCAACTTTCGGAACACGTTTCTGAAATTTTTATAAAAATTTATTGCTCGATGTATCGTGATAAACATTAAATTGAGGAATTGATGCTGTGTAATGGGGACGAAATAAAAAACAAACGAGCTTCTTTAAATACACACGACCGCACACTGGGTGGTAAATGAAAACAAACGTGATGAAACGATTTTAAGGATTTTTTATCGACTGATTGTACCAAACTCGACGCGTGAACAAAGTATAGGCTCCCGGCACGAACGACCGCACAATACATTCTGGGTGGGTGTGGTCGTTCGTGCAGGGAACCCCGCTATACTTTGTGTGTCTAGTTTGGTCCAATCAGTCAATTATTTCATGTGCTGTGTCATAATGTTTGCTGCAGAAATAACTTTTTGAATTTTAAAATATTTGAATTACCTGTACACCCGGGTATCGACTAAATTACATTTCCACTGGACCTCCAGAACTGCTCCTGGGAATCTCTGGCTCGGATAGAGGATTAGCGGGTGGCGATTCTGTTTTGAAAGGTGATAATAATCGTTGGCGGTGCCGAAATCTCCTGCCATATTTCGTAAATTTCGTAAATTGATAATTGTTAAATTAGTCAATCACCATAAAAATCAAAACTAGCAGCCGCACATTGTAATAAATGGCGACGATTTGACCCACTATTTGGTGAAAACTTTCTTGGACATCCGTTTGTTCTTTAATCCATCCGCTAAGTCACTAATCCCTAATTGCTAACATCCTGGATTTCCAACGGATGTTGTAAAACATCTATATATATGCATGATGTTTAGTACAAAACAAGCTCCTATGTCCCAGACCGCTCGACCATAAATTGGCGCCGCCGTCCGCTGCCCACTCACAAAATTAATCCTTTTGTAATGCCGCATAACTTTGCAAACGAAGAATATTAAGGATTTTATCGAATATTAAATCGATCACTGTTATGTTTACAATGAATAGGCAAAAGTGTACATTTAAAATTATTAAAACACATTTAAAATAAATTCATTTAAAATAATAATGTAATTATTATAATATTTAGCTTTAAATCAATTGATTAATTGACTAATAACACATATATTTGTGTTTTAAAAAGAATTTTTGTCGATTTAAATTTTTAATTTACTCATAATACACATGATATAAGTCTTCACACACGAATCTTTTTGCGTAAATGATTTGTTTGCAATAAACAAACACATATTTTACACGTAAGAAGCAAAACTCAATGTTTAAAACATTTAAAACACATTTAAAATCATTTTTTTAAAGTTGATAACGTAAAAGAAAAACGTAAACGAAAATATGGATCTAAGTTCGGGTCTTTGGATCTAAGTTCGTGTTTTTGTTCTGAATCTAAGTTCGTTTGGATCTAAGTTCGTGTTACCCCATAAATATAGTTTTGGATTAAGTCAATTTCTACGTGAGGTCATGTTAAATTTCAAAGTGTTGCTCTTATAAATCGACTCTGACTTGGACTGGGCTTCTACCATTCTGACGGACCAAATTTTGGAAGTAGAAGCATTATAGCTTTTACTTCTTAAAATTCTGGTCAAATCAGAAACCAGGTGGGGTCATGTGGGAATTCAAAGCTGTTCTATCTCAGTTTTGAAAAATTTTTTACGATAAAATGTGTTACTTTGTGTTGGACTGGGCTGCCACCAGTTTGATAGACATCAACTTAAAATATGGCATGACAGCTTTATTTAAAGTTCGGAAATAAATCAATTTCCAGGTGGGGTCATGTGAGAATGCAAAGTACTACTAATACCAAAACAATCTTGATTAAATTTTTTAAAAAAATCCACAAAGCAAAAACTTTCTTTTGGACTGGGCTTCCACTATTTCAATGGACCTTAACAATGATTATAGCTTTACAAATATTATCAATGTTTTGAATTAAATCGATTTCCAGGTGGGGTCATATGAGAATTTAAAGTTTCGCTATATGAATTAAGCTAGTAAACTGCTATTCACTAGCTCTTAAAAACAATAATTGTGTAATAATACAAAAGTTATAGTGCAGTTTTACAGAGAAATGGCTAAACGAACTATGGTTACGCCGCTAGATCAGGTAATAAAACACTTTTCTTAAAAATAGTAACTATTAAAAATATACAAAATGGGACAAAAATACACAAACAATACAATCTATAATTTTTCAAAACATTAAATTTTAATATATGCATGTTGTAAAAATATGACGGGAAGCGTTTGCTGAAGAAGTCCCAACTTCTCCTCATATTTGTCCAGCCTTTCCAAACAAGGGACAAAACAGGCTTTTGTTATAGGTCTCCTTTGTAAATCAAAACTATATAACACGATCAATTTTAGAACCAAAAAATTTGAGCTATATGTATGTCTGTCCTTTTTAGGTTATATTAACAATCTAATAATTTTACTTAATATATTATGTAAATGGGTCCAATTTTATATATTCTTTTATTATAATTTTTATAAAACAGTGCCCTGGCCTTGAAAAATAAAATATACCGTAATTTGAAACATAAACAAAAAGGCCATATGCTTAGATTAGTGATGTTTCTATTCTACCCTCCAATAGCATCCTCTGAAGCTCCAGTCGTTTAGAGCGGAGGAAGTTCCGTCGTTCTAGAGCTTTCTCTGCTCTAAATGGCTGCAAGAGCTCCGTCCTTTAAACAAGCGATATCGCTTTGAAAACTTGAAATTTGTTTAAAATACTTGATAAAAAATAATAGTCTCCTTTTTGAACTCTGTTTTGGTTGATAAAACGATGGCCGATTTTCATTTTTTTTTGTCGTCGTCTTAAAATAAGTAAATTTTATGGTGTAATATTAACTAAAATTGCGGCTGAATGCGAGATTTTTTTAGAATTAAAAGCTGGCACAAAAAGCTAGCACATTTTTAGAATGAAAAGCTAGCTTTTAAACACTGTTTAAAATTGAAACAATACACTATCGCCTATCGCAATTTTGTTTCAGTGTGAACTGAACAACACTATCGCCTATCGCCTTTCGCCTGTCACCTATTGCCTTTCTCCTATCGTCTGTCGCCTATCGCAGCAGTGTGAACCGGGCTTTAAAGTTCGAGTTTTGTCGCCAGTCCGCATCATTTTTGTATAGACTATAATTTTTAAATATTTTTATTGTTGCCGTATGGCTCTTCATGAGTGGTTGGGAAATTTTCTCGTTCTTAACTTTGATAATTAGCCATTTCTATAAAAAGGTAAGAATTTATAATCAAAATAAAAAAATAACCACAAGAGAATGTTTAATATTCTTCGGACTTACTTAATACGTAATTCAGTAAGCAAAATAAATGTCACACAAGTACCCTATTACTCAATGTGTAAAAAATTAGTCGTTTTTCACATAAGCAAAGGTGTAACGGCGGGTATTAAAGTATATACAAGAATGAAATTCAGGTGAGGCAACAATTTAGCATTTGCGTGCACAAAATCAGCTCCAATTATTAATCATAAAAATTTTTTAAGGGACACCCCAAGCGTGATTTTGAAGTGCAGAAATGATTATATGTTTGATTTTAATCTATAGATTTGCAGGTTTGCAACTAATGATGTTGTAAAATTTTTTCTGAAGGTTTGAGCGAAATCGGATCGCACAATTTTTTTTATAGTGCATTGAATGCGCGCGGTTTTCGCGATTTTTCCGAATTTTTGCCACGCTAATACACTGTCCGAATTATATATTTTGTTTTGCTTCCTGCTTGAAGTGTGTACAATATTGATCATATTGTTATATATTAAATGTCCGCCAATTTTTATTCCTTACTTTTGAACTAAAAATTTTTTTTGGGGTTGACCCCCTGGGGCCAGGGGGGCAAAACGCAAATGCCAACAATTTTTTTCAAACCCATCAAAAATGTAAAATTTATCACATATGTGAAATTTTGATATATCGTTTGTGTAAAAAAACCTAATATCAAGCTTACAATAAGCTGTCAAAAATGACAAATTTGAAATTTGGAAGGAGTCCAACCAAGCCCATATGTTGGCAGCAGCAAACATTTAAATTAAAAAGTTTTAAAAAATATTAAACTTTAAAAAATTAGTTTTAAATTTTTTAATTTATTTTAATTTTTAGATTTTAGAAAATGGTCCAAATAACCCCATGAAAACGCAACATAAATTTTCGTTAAAATTCCAAAACACTTCCTTACGTCATGCAAATTTTTGTTATTACGTCATAATTGATGATTTTTATTGGCTCTTCCACAATAAAATGACGCAATTCAGACCAGATCGCGGATTCAAACGTTTTTACACGAAAAATAGTATTACTTTTAAAAATTACATTGGGATATTGGCAAACCTTTAAAGTCAAAGTGGAAAATGTGCAGTCCAGAGAAAGAGCTGTTTCAAGTGGTGTTCCCCAGGGTTCAAAACTTGGGCCTTTACTATATATGGCTTACAGTAATCGTTTAGGGTCTATAAATCTATCTCCTAACTCAAAACTAATTATGTATGCCGACGATTTGTGTCTAATTAAGGCAATAGTAGGTCTAAACGATGAAACGGCTCTTAACAACGACATTAATACAATAAATCAATTTTTTGCTGAGCGGTATTTAATTGTCAGTACAACAAAAACAAAATACATTTTGGTCTCTTTGGGTAATCAGCGGCTCAATTTAAACACTCATATTGTACTTGGTAACCACAATGTTGAAAGAGTTACAGAATACATATACTTGGGCCTCACTGTTGATGAAAGTTCGTCTTGGAGTAAGCATTCACATATAAAAAGTGCCCACTCTCTAAACAGAAATAATAACTTTCCACACACAACTTGATCATTTTCAATCAAGAGAATTTTTAAAAAAGGCCCCGGTAAATCACTCAATAGTTTTAAAAAACCATTAAGTTTTTTTTTTCTTTTACAAAGTACTTTATAGTTTTTTCTAATTATTAACTTCATACATTGTTTTGATTTTCAGGTTATATTTTGCAAATTGATTGCCGCATAATTGTTTCAGGTTTACATTAGAATAGCTTACAAACAAGATATTGCTAAAATGAGACACAGAAGTATTAGGCATTAATATTCTATTTATGTTTTTTTTTTTAAATTAGGAAAATTACTTGGGGTTTCAGAAGCTTTAAGTGAAAGTGTAAAAAGACACAAAAAAAATAATACAAAAATAACTACGTGTAAAGCATTAATATACCGAAAAGCTAAGAGACAAAATAGTCTTACCTTTATCGATTCTCAGATTTTTTGGTGATTAACAATGTACACTTTTTTTAATAAAAGCACTGCAAAAACTACAACTCCCTAGCAGAACATTATAATACTTCAAACTAGGGAGTTAAAGTTTGTGCACACACAAGCAATTTCTGTCCTTTTAGTGCCATGAAATTAAACCAAGTGAACGGTGCTTTTAAAGTTTTTACTTTGACGAAGATATAATTATAATTAGATCCAAAAATTGGATTTTCCATATATCGAGCAAAATAATTAAAAATATGTTTTATTTAGAGAAAAACGTGTCAAAAGTCGCATGATATACTCTAAAACGTTAGAAATAGCACAAATAATTCGACAAACAATCTTTTTTAAGTTTTAAAACTATTAAAATCGTTAACAATAAACATAAACATACCAATTTCGAAATTAAAAACTTATAAAAATGAATTTGTGTTTGCAAAATATGTACGTTACGTATATGTCTCCCTGAAAAATCAGGGATACCGCAATCCTTGAAAATCAGGGAAAACCATTAATTAATTTAGGAAATTTTATTAATTCATTTTGAATTTTGATATGGTTATATTTAGATTTTTCTTTGTAAAGTGGCTGTGTTAAATTATCTTGTGCAAAAAAATCGTAAAATCCAGTAAAATAAACGAAAATTCTCAAGTAAAATTGTGAAAAAGAATTATTGTTTACTTTGTAAGGTGTAATTTATCTTTTTTATGCTTTTTAATTACTAAGAAATTAAATTATTTAATCAATTTTTAACTTAATTTCGATCAATTTGCCATTTTGAATTTTTGCTGAAACAGCCTAATAAGACAGTAAACCAGTTTTAAATGATCTGCAAGTTATAACGCAAATAATAATCACTTTACAATACTTGCATTCTGTTTATTTATTGGAAAAAAATGGTCAAAAAAGAAGAATTTGAAGCCATATGTGCGGAAAACGCCAGTTTAAAAAACAAAATAAAGCAATTAGAGGAGGATAGAAAGGTTTGGGAAAACGAAAAATTCGCTTTATCCAACAGAATTGAGCAATTAGAAAAACATCAAGGCAGAAAACTGGATAAGGATATTGTAATTGATATTTGTGAATCGGTAATGGCCAAGATGATAGCGGAAGAAACGGCGACGGTTCAAGAGCTTGTCGACTTTCTCGACGAAGGAAACGAAGGAGTCACGGTTGCTGAACACTTTCGGATCGGAAGAAAAACAGACATGTATCCCAATCGTCTCCTAAAAGTTCGGTTTTCTTCAGCGAGGATTCGAAATAAAATGGTGGCCTCTGGAAGGCAGTTTAAGGGATCGGCAAAATACCACGGTGTATACATCAGGCCATCTTTGACAGAAGACCAAAGAGCCCAACAGCGAAATCTTTTGATATTACGAAATAAAATTTTAGATAATGATAAAAACCGTCATATTACCGCTCGTTATACAGAAAAAATAACGCTTTTTCTGTACGATTTAGTGGCCAAGAATGAAATCAAACAGTCGGATTTAAAATAGGATGATACGTGAATCGATTACTTAGGTCAAAAAAACTTAAAAGTTTTATGTTTTAATGCTAGGAGCTTAAAAAATTCTTTTGAAGAGTTTGACTGTTTGATTTCTGGGGAAGATATTGTGTTTGGAAATATAGATTTGTTTATAATAACAGAAACATGGTTAAATGATTCTATTACCGATAGAATGATTGATCAAAACAACATTTTTAATATTTTTAGGAATGATCGCAAAAACCAAGAAGGGGGTGGAGTTTGTATACTAACCAAAAACAACTTAGATGTATTTTCAGTGGTTATAGACGAGACATATAAAAATATAGAAATCATAGCAGTGGATATTCGAATTGCTAATAAAAGTAAAATCAGAGTGATTTGCTTGTATCGCAAACCTCAAACAACTAAGCAAGAAGATTCAGTTATTTTTGAATTACTCCGAAAAATCCGAGAGTTTTAGTGGCACTGTTATTTTAGCTGGTGATTTTAACTTGCCGGGCATTATGTGAATGTTAGAAATTGTATCTAATAATCAAAATGAATACGAATGGTACAATTTTTTTAACGAATTAGCTTTAGTCCAGCTTGTTAGCGAACCAACAAGAAATGATAAATTTCTTGATTTAGTTTTCTTGCGAAATTATCAGGAAATTATTAATGAAACAGTAGCATTACCAGGTTTCTCAAACTCAGATCATCACTCAATAGGTCTTACAATAAACTGTGACGTTTGCTTCTTACAAAAAATAGATAGATTATTGTGTTCCGGATTTTCTAAAAGGTGACTATGAGATGTTTTCTCTTTTTTTGATGGCTGTTAATTGGGATCAACTTTTTGCATCTTGCAACACGGTTGAGGATTTCTGGCAGTGTTTTAAAGCTATTATCAATAAGGGAATAAACAGACATGTACCTTTGAAAAAAATCCATAAAACAAAAAAGAAATTTAATTATCCGAAACATATCAAAAAATTACAAAATAAAAAACGTAAAACATGGCGTAATTACAAAAACGGATTAAAAACCCAAAAAGAATATAAAAATTTATGTGATGATTACAAAACTTTGATTAAAAATTTTCATGTAGATAATGAGAAACGTATTCTGAAATCAGCTGACAAAAATTCTTTTTACAAATT
>JASAMX010016988.1:0-32913 GCA_030248175.1 Microlaimidae sp. YZB2_3
CCTTTCACTGAAACGAAGTTTATACATGAAGTATGCAATATACATAAGTGTCACCATAATGGATAATTACCGTACTCCTACTTATCTTTTCGTAGTATGCAGAGCAACCGATAGAAAGCGCGCGAAATTACCGTATCTCCTACTTATCTTTTCGTAGTATGCAGATCAACCGATAGAAAGCGCGCGAAATTACCGTATCTCCTACTTATCTTTTCGTAGTATGCAGATCAACCGATAGAAAGCGCGCGAAATTTCGATCGGTTGATCTGCATACTACGAAAAGATAAGTAGGAGTACGGTAATTATCCATTATGGTGACTCTTATGTATATTGCATACTTCATGTATAAACCGAGTTCCAGTGCAAGGTGTCTATAGGCACCTTGCACTGAAACGGAGTTTATACATGAAGTATGCAATATACATAAGTGTCACCATAATGGATAATTACCGTACTCCTACTTATCTTTTCGTAGTATGCAGAACAACCAATAGAAAGCGTGCGAAATTACCGTATCTCCTACTTATCTTTTCGTAGTATGCAGATCAACCCTCAAAAGCGCGCGAAATTTCGATCGTATTATCTGCATACTACGAAAAGATAAGTAGGAGTACGGTAATTATCCATTATGGTGACAACTATGTATATTGCATACTTCATGTATAAACTCAGTTTCAGTGCAAGGTGCCTATATAAAATATGCACCACAGATATTAAAAAGTTATTAAAAGAAAAATTACAATACATGCAAGATATGAAAGATTTTTACAAAAACAAATATTACAATTTTTTATAAATAATAAGATGAAAAATAGGAATTTTTTAAACATGATAAAACGTAAAACACTACTATAGTCATAATTTATGAAAAGAAATGCAGAAATACAAAAAAACGCGGAAATTACAGAGAAAAAACCTATATTATAGCTAAAAAAATTTTTTTATTTATTTATTTATCGGGAAAACTGTTCGACATTTATCTACTTGAATTTCAGAACACTTGGCGATAAATTCCAGAACCGGACGTAGTATCCTTCCGAAACAATCAGCTGTTTATGACCATGTATCTAATTGTACTTCTCTGTCCACGCCTTCTTCACGAGATTTTCGTATTTTGACGTCTGACAGTAGCGAGCGAGTTTTGTCTCAAGATTAAAGAAAGCATAGCCATAGGAAACGAAAAACCGGTTCTCAATAATAATATTTCCAGTATGCAATTGCATTTATTTTAACACGTAATATTTTTTTGTTATCTATGGTTTTAATGCTGTCTTTAAAAAATTTTTTTCTTAGCAATAATATAGGTTTTTTTTCTGCAATTTCTCCGTTTTTTTGTATTTCTGCATTTCTTTTCATAAACTATGACTATAGTAGTGTTTTAGGTTTTATCATGTTTTAAACAATTTCTAGTTTTCATCTTATTATTTTTAAAAAATTGTAATATTTCCTTTTGTAAAAATCTTTCATATCTTGCATGTATTGTAATTTTTCTTTAAAAACTTTTTAATATCTGTAATGCATATTTCATTATAATTACATAATAATTTTTATTTTTACTTGTCTTCTCATTGTTTTAATTTTGCTTAATTTGTTATATTTTCCTATGGTTTATATATTTTTTATAGTTCTCCTTTTAGTATGTTTATAAGTTGTAATATTTTTTTATACCTAAATTTGTAAGTATTTTGTCATTTTAATTAATTGCTTGTATTTGCCTTTTAGAATTTCTACTAATAACTACTGATGATGAGTGCTGTCGTACTCGAAAGCTTTAATAATGCCGTACTGAATAAAAGTTTTTAATCTTTTGCTTTACCCGCAGTTATAATAAATATGTAAAAATTAAAAATATTGATTTTCAGAAAATGCGTTAAAAATACCAATTACCGATTAAGGGAGACTTGACGTAGAATCCATCTCGTATCTCCAGGAAGTTATTCTCACAGTCCACATTTTCCGGGAACTCCAGTGAACTAACGTTAAGCTCGATCCTTTCGCCAGGTGTCGCTATGATACGCCACTGGCAAGCCAAACTGCTACCATTTTTTGGCTCTGAACCAACTTCAGGAATCACTATTTCACCTTTTTCCAACATAAGCGTACGCCCGCAAGCTAAAACCGCGGAGTTTATAATATAGTACTGAAATTATATATTTCAACAAGGAAAAAATTAATTCTTACGAAACTTCAAACTAGTTTTAACTATAAGAACTTTTTCAAACAAAAGCAATCAGCTAACAAACAACTTGATTTTTAAATGCCTCAGTAAAATAAAAAAACCTATTTTTACCAGAACCTCAGAATTTTTTTAGCATTAAAATGTCATATAGTATTCGTGATCACGTCATATATGTTTTTCTCCGTGGGATAGGTTGTCGGAGGAGCAGCGGCAAAACAGGGCTTCAAAATGAAGGTGCGAATATGCCTAAAAGAATGCCGCGTTGGCGGGTTATTAGAAAGGCGCGGCGCGTTATTAGACATAAATGCGGGCGTCCCTTTATGCGCGCGGTGTCCTTTGATGCGCACGGGATTCCTTCCGTTTAGAACAATGGATTTTGACCAGGGTGGTTTAAAAAATTAATTTTGTAAGACTAATTTTTTTTAATTTTTGACCTTTTTTTAATTGATTTTACTCTAATAAGCAATAAATTAAGAACAAAACAGGCCGTAATTCTAGCACTTTTGAAAGCTGCGTTGCGGGACATATCGCCATAATAGGTATAAAAAATGTGCACCGTTGAAAAACTTTAGAGGATTGTATCTAACCAACAAAACAATTTAATTTTACAAAAAAAATATTTTTATGTAGCTATGTAGATGTCTATAGCTGCAAATTGATTTAATTTTGTAAATACTTTAGTTGACGAGATATGAAAACTGAGTGTTTTTATTTCGTGCATACAGGTCGTTTACCGTATTATATTTTTAACTTGTATTCTGTTCACACCTACTTGGGCATTTATAGAGAAGATTGGCTTGACGGATATCGCCCTGACTCAAGCGGATCCGCTGACCTATTTCGTGGCGACTGTTGGAGACGGGGTCGGGTTTGGGCAAGATGGTGTCCATGTACATGGCTCTGGCGAAAGTGTCGCGGGCGTAGTGCATGATGCTCTCGAAATCGTACGGTTCCCCCAGGGAATTCACCTCCTCCGTTTTCAGTTTCTCGAAATTGTAGTCTTGACCTGAAAAATTAAAAAAACACCGTTTCAAAACACATAAGCAAGGAACTATATATGTGAAAAGCGAGTGAAACCAATCATACAGGGGTGATACGCAGGCGGCTAAAAATGACCGAAGGAATTACAAACACACGACTAACAAAAATGTTTATTTACAGAATTTGAAGAATTTACAGGATTTTATGACAAATAAATGCTACGATATCGTTTTTACATGAAGCATTTCGTGACATAAACTTTCGTATAAAATTTTAATTCAGGTGTTTTTTAATTCAGGTATTAAAGTTTGGGTGTCACCAAAAATACATAGGAGTAAAATAATGACCAAGTGAGTGTTATAACTGAGTGTTGTTATAAATATATGTCAAGCCATCCAAAATGTAACTTATCATTAGGTACAAGGTACAAATAGTTTCTATAACCTGTGGAAGTGGAATAATCTATAGTTTGTGCAATAATCTACATGGGTGTTTTTCTAAATAATAATCTCATATATTCCATGCTTTTTCTTAAATACATGTACCAACGAGTGAATTATTCCACATTTTGACAGAGAAAAACACTGAAACATACACAAGAAACATAATTATTAAGAAACATAATTATTACGTTAAAGGAGCACTGTCACAAACACGTTAGAATTTTTTTAGCTTTAAAATGTCATATAGTATTTGTGATCACGTCATACATGTTTTGCTCTGTGGGATAGGTTGTTGGAGGAGCAGCGCCTAAACAGGGTTTCAAAATGTAGGTGTCAATATGGCTAAAAGAATGCCGCACGGGCCGGTTATTAGAAAGGCCAGGCGCATTATTAGACATAAATGCAGGCGTCCCTTTATGCGCGCGGTGTCCTTTGATGCGCAAGGGATTCCTTCTGTTTAGAACAATGGATTTTGACCAGGGTGAATAAAAAAAGTTTTTAATACTAGACGGATACGAATGAAACTTGGAAATTTTGTAGCTTAAGTTTTAAGAAAGCTAAATACCAAATTTGAAACAAATCGATTAAATATTAAAAAAGTTATTAGCAAACGGCAATATAGAGCAAAATTCACAACACACATACACCAAACATCAAAAAACCACGCAATTTAACACAGTAATGGACGGAAAATCCGGTAAAAACACGATATGTACTTTATTCTAATACCAATTACCGTAATATAAAGCAGAAATAGTGTATGAGGAAAATGAAAAGATCATGTGGTAAAGTTTGTATTGAGTTATACTGGGAATAAGTGATTGATAAAGTGCAATGAGTGATATAGTTGATTAATGTAATGAATGATAGGTAATAATGATAGTGCTTGTGATTAGTGATAAGTAAGTGATAGATCACAAGTTATAATGATAGTAGTGATAATTGATAATGATGGTGATAAGCGATAATGATAGTGATAATCATAAGTGATAATGAGTGATCAAATAGTGATAAATAATAGTGTGCTATAAGGCTTATAATAAGTGATAATGAGTGATAACTGATGAGTGATAAGTAAAAATGAGTGATAAATGATAATGAGTAATAAGTGATATAACTAACTATCACTTATTATCAATTATCATTAGCACTAAAATTATGACTTATCACTCACTATCACTTATCATTCATTATCACTATCATAAGCACAATCATTAGCACTTATCGTTCATTCACTTATCACTCACCCGTTCACTATCACTTATTACTCATTATCACTCATCATTATTATTATTACTTATTACTTATCTCATTATCACCTATCATTATTACTATCATCATCACTTATTGTTATCATTTATAACTTATTATCACTTATCACTAACTATCACTTATCACTCACAACTCACCCCTTATAAGTGAGTGATAAAAGATAATAATAGTG
Source organism: Microlaimidae sp. YZB2_3 (assembly GCA_030248175.1). NCBI lineage: Eukaryota > Metazoa > Nematoda > Chromadorea > Desmodorida > Microlaimidae > Microlaimidae sp. YZB2_3. Next base: position 5,048 of record JASAMX010016988.1, read on the forward strand.
CTTATGATAAGTGATAATGAGTGATAAGGGATGAGTGATAACTGATCATAAGTAATAAGAGATATCACAGATTATCACGTATCACTTATTATCAATTATCATAAGCACTATCATTATGACTTATCACTCACTATCACTTATCACTCATTATCACTTATCATAAGCACTTTCATTATCACTTATCACTCATCACTCACTATCACTTTTGACTCAATTATTACTTATCACTTATCTCATTATCACCTATCATTATTACTATCATCATCACTTATTGTTATCAGTTATAACTCATTACCACTCATTAATCATTATCGCTTATAACCCACTATCTTTTATCAGGCATTATTACTTGTAACTCATTATCGCTTATCACTGGTTATCACTTATCATAAGAGCCCACACTATCAATATCAACCTATCTATTAGTTTTCTTGGATCACTTAGCACTCTTTGTGATGCACCTATTGCATCTAAATCGCTATCGGCGGCTATCACTTATAAATTATCGACTTATGCCCTATTCTTACAGCAAAATATAAAACTCTTACTGGGAAAAAGAAAAACAGGAGTCCTTTTCATTTTATTAAGAAGCTCATCACAGCTTGATTCCTGCATTATATTACGGCTAATTGTTATTACATAAATGTTTACACCTCGTGGTTTGTGTTCACCATTGCTTGCATAAAACTACAATTTATAACTACGCTATATTTGTCTTCGTTAAACTTATATGTTTGTAAAAACATTTAAATATTATTTTTGGTGCATGCAAATAAAACGGCCCGCTTGTTTTTATGGTTTTTTTTACTGCATAATAATAAAACAATAAAACAGTCTCTTTAAAATCTAATTTCCTGTAGACACTTATTAAACATTTACGCATAAAAAGAAAAAAAAAAAATACTAATCAAAAACAAATTTACTCACAATTGCATAAAAATAAACTTATTATGAACATTAAAATAAAAACAATCAGTTGGAAAAATCATCATTGGCTGGACCCATTATAATTTTTTATAATAATTATATATAACAGAGCATGAAAGGGATACTATAAAGCAACGACATTTAACTCCTTAAGATTTAACACGTTTAAAGGAGCACTGTCACAAATAAAAGAAAGTTTTTTAATACTGGACGGATCCGGATGAAATTTGGAAATGTTGTAGCTTAGGCTCTAAGAAAGCTACATGTAAATATCAAATTTGAAGCAAATCAATTCAATATTAAAAAAGTTATTAGCAAACGGCGATATAGAGCAAAATACACAACACACAAATACCAAACACCAAAAACCACGCAATTTAACACAGTAACGAACGGAAAATCCGGTAAAACCACGAGGTGTACTTTATGTAATACCAATTGCCGTAATATAATGCAGGAATAGTGTATGACAAAAATGAAAATCGTGTAGTAAAGTTTGTATTGAGCTGTACTAGGGCATAAGTGATAATTTATAAGTGATAACGATAGTGATGATGATAAGTGATAATGAGTGCTAAGTGATAAGTAATAATGATAGGTGATAATGATAGTGCTTATGATAAGTGATAAGTAATAATCATAAGTTAGAATGCGTGATAATTAATAATGATAGTGGATAAGCGATAATGATAGTGATAATTATAAGTGATAATGAGTGATAATTGATAATAAGTGATAAGTGATAACGATAAGTAATAAGTGATAATGATGGATGATAATAAGATAAGTGATAAGTGATAATCATAAGTGATAATGAGTGATAAGTGATAATGATAGTGATCATCATAAGTGATAATTAGTTATAAGTGATAACGATGGGTGATAAGTGATAATGATGGATTATAATGAGATAACTGATAAGTGATAAACATAAGTGATAATGAGTGATAAGTAATAATGATAGTGATCGTCATAAGTAATAATCAGTGATAAGTAATAACGATAAGTGATAATGGTGGATGATAATGAGATAAGTGATAAGTGATAATCATAAGTGATAATGAGTGATAAGTGATAATGATAGTGATCATCATAAGTGATAAGTGATAATGAGTGATAAGTGATAACGATAAGTGATAAGTGATAATGATAGATGATAATGAGATAAGTGATAAGTGATAGTAATAAGTGATAATAATAGTGATAATAATAGTGATTTAGTGATAAGTGATGATGATAGTAATAAAGTGATAATGATATCTATCACTATCACTTATAACTATACTCATTATTAATTATTATTAACACTTATTACTTATCTTTATTACTTATCACTCATTATCACTTATGATTATCACTATCATTATCGCTTATCACCATCATTATCAATTATCACTCATTATAACTTGTGATTATCACTTACTTATCACTAATCACAAGCACTATCATTATTACCTATCATTATTACTTATCACTTAGCACTCAATATCACTTATCAATCACTTATTTCCTAGTATAACTCAATACAAACTTTACCACATGATTTTCATTTTCCTCATACACTATTTCTGCTTTATATTACGGTAATTGGTATTAGATAAAGTACATATCGTGTTTTTACCGGATTTTCCGTCCATTACTGTGTTAAATTGCGTGGTTTTTTGATGTTTGGTGTATGTGTGTTGTGAATTTTGCTCTATATCGCCGTTTGCTAATAACTTTTTTAATATTGAATCGATTTGTTTCAAATTTGGTATTTAGCTTTCTTAAAACTTAAGCTACAAAATTTCCAAATTTCATTCGGATCCGTCTAGTATTAAAAACTTTTTTTATTCACCCTGGTCAAAATCCATTGTTCTTAACGTAAGGAATCCCCTGCGCATCAAAGGACACCACGCGCATAAAGGGACGCCTGCATTTATGTCTAATAACGCGCCGCGCCTTTCTAATAACCCGCCCGCGCGGCATTCTTTTAGCCATATTCGCACCTACATTTTGAAACCCTGTTTTGGCGCTGCTCCTCCAACAACCTATCCCACGGAGCAAAACATATATGACGTGATCACGAATACTATATGACATTTTAAAGCTAAAAAAATTCTAAGGTGTTTGTGACAGTGCTCCTTTAACGTAATAATTATGTTTCTTAATAATTATGTTTCTTGTGTATGTTTCAGTGTTTTTCTCTGTCAAAATGTGGAATAATTCACTCGTTGGTACATGTATTTAAGAAAAAGCATGGAATATATGAGATTATTATTTAGAAAAACACCCATGTAGATTATTGAACAAACTATAGATTATTCCACTTCCACAGGTTATAGAAACTATTTGTACCTTGTACCTAATGATAAGTTACATTTTGGATGGCTTGACATATATTTATAACAACACTCAGTTATAACACTCACTTGGTCATTATTTTACTCCTATGTATTTTGGTGATACCCAAACTTTAATACCTGAATTAAAAAACACCTGAATTAAAATTTTATACGAAAGTTTATGTCACGAAATGCTTCATGTAAAAACGATATCGTAGCATTTATTTGTCATAAAATCCTGTAAATTCTTCAAATTCTGTAAATAAACATTTTTGTTAGTCGTGTGTTTGTAATTCCTTCGGTCATTTTTAGCCGCCTGCGTATCACCCCTGTATGATTGGTTTCACTCGCTTTTCACATATATAGTTCCTTGCTTATGTGTTTTGAAACGGTGTTTTTTTAATTTTTCAGGTCAAGACTACAATTTCGAGAAACTGAAAACGGAGGAGGTGAATTCCCTGGGGGAACCGTACGATTTCGAGAGCATCATGCACTACGCCCGCGACACTTTCGCCAGAGCCATGTACATGGACACCATCTTGCCCAAACCCGACCCCGTCTCCAACAGTCGCCACGAAATAGGTCAGCGGATCCGCTTGAGTCAGGGCGATATCCGTCAAGCCAATCTTCTCTATAAATGCCCAAGTAGGTGTGAACAGAATACAAGTTAAAAATATAATACGGTAAACGACTTGTATGCACGAAATAAAAACACTCAGTTTTCATATCTCGTCAACTAAAGTATTTACAAAATTAAATCAATTTGCAGCTATAGACATCTACATAGCTACATAAAAATATTTTTTTTTGTAAAATTAAATTGTTTTGTTGGTTAGATACAATCCTCTAAAGTTTTTCAACGGTGCACATTTTTTATACCTATTATGGCGATATGTCCGCAACGCAGCTTTCAAAAGTGCTAGAATTACGGCCTGTTTTGTTCTTAATTTATTGCTTATTAGAGTAAAATTATAAAAAAACAAAAATTAAAAAAAAAAAAAAAAAAAAAAAAAAACAAAAACACAAAAACGCAAAACCCCAAAACAACGAACATACGAACAAAGCCGCCGCTCCACAACACAAGCAAAAAAAACAAAAAAAAACAAAAAAAGAAAAAAAAACACAAAAAAAAACACAAAAAAAAAAACTAGAAGAAAAAACCGAAAATAAAAGACTATATAAAACCCGCTAGCGCGCGACGCTAAAAAAGAAAAGACCAAGAGAGCCAAAAAAAGCAGCGCCACATAAGCGACACCCGAAAGATAACACACACCCGAAAAGACGGAAATAACCCGAGAACGAGAACACCAACTCCCAACAAATAACGCACAAAAAAAAACAATAAACGCAAAGCAAAAGAAAAAACACAACGCAAAAAGCTCGAGACGACAGCACTCAAAAGAAGAGAAACAAAAGCAAAACAAGCAAAAAAAAACAAAAACACAAAAGTATAAAAAAATAACAACATAAACAACAAAAGAGAACTAAAAAAATATATAAACCAAGAAAATATAACAAAAAGCAAAAAAAACAAGAAAGATATAAAAAAAAAAAAAAAAAAAAAAAAAAAAACAAAAAAAAACAAAAACGGGAAAAAACATAAACCGAACCCCAGAAAAAAAAGCCTTAAAAAATCGAAAAAATATAAAAAAACTATAAAAATAAAAAAAAAAAAAAAAAAATAAAAAAAGAAAAAAAATAAAAAAAAAAAAAAAAATAAAACATAAAAAAGAAAAAAAAAAAAAAAACAAAATAAATAAGAAGAAAAAAGAAAAAAAAAAAAAAAAAAAAAAAAAAAATAAAAAAAAAAAAATATAAAAAAAAAAAAAAAAAAAAAAACAAAAAAAAAAAACAAAAAAAAAAAAAACACATAATAAAAATTTTAAAAAAAAAAAAAAAAAAACAAAAAAATAAAAAAAAAATAAAAAACAAACAAAAACAAAAAATATAAAATATTCTAGCAAAAGACGAAACAAAGTTTCGAAAAAAAAGCCTTATATTAAATGGAATAGTATAAAGCTACATAAGTCTAAAAACTAAATGCCAGAAAAGACTGAAACAAGTCTCTTTAAAACCTGTAAATTAATAACAGATTTTGTGAATTTTTCAGAAAAACAAAACCGAATAAAAACAATACGTGTAAAAGCTTTAGTTTGCGTTTTTTAACCATTAATAAAACTTAATTCACATATATTTCTCTCAAAGTGGATTAACTTTTACATGAGTTAACCAGCTGTAAATACCACAGTATTAGTTAAGTCACACGTCGTCAAAACGATACAAAAAAGTATAACGCAAGCGTCACAGTAACCATGAAAAATTTCTGTCAAAATAAGTTATCGCATTGCGCATTAAATTTTGTAATTTATCATTATTTTCGTATAAAGCAAAACGTACCGCCATATTAACGGCTTTTTAAAATCAAATATCAAGTTTTAAGTCCGAAAAACATTGAAAAATTCAGATTTAATATAAGGCGACTTTTAATTTAACAAATACATTGACAGCTAATTTGTTTTATGTAATAAATAGAAACATTAAAGAAAAAGTCGCCTTATATTAAATCTGAATTTTTCAATGTTTTTCGGACTTAAAACTTGATATTTGATTTTAAAAAGCCGTTAATATGGCGGTACGTTTTGCTTTATACGAAAATAATGATAAATTACAAAATTTAATGCGCAATGCGATAACTTATTTTGACAGAAATTTTTCATGGTTACTGTGACGCTTGCGTTATACTTTTTTGTATCGTTTTGACGACGTGTGACTTAACTAATACTGTGGTATTTACAGCTGGTTAACTCATGTAAAAGTTAATCCACTTTGAGAGAAATATATGTGAATTAAGTTTTATTAATGGTTAAAAAACGCAAACTAAAGCTTTTACACGTATTGTTTTTATTCGGTTTTGTTTTTCTGAAAAATTCACAAAATCTGTTATTAATTTACAGGTTTTAAAGAGACTTGTTTCAGTCTTTTCTGGCATTTAGTTTTTAGACTTATGTAGCTTTATACTATTCCATTTAATATAAGGCTTTTTTTTCGAAACTTTGTTTCGTCTTTTGCTAGAATTTCCGCCTTTTAATGCATTAAATTCAATGTCATTTATTAAAGATATAAAACATTAAAAAATTTACTCATTTTAAAAGAAACGTCATGGTGTCCTCATGATATGAATACAATTATTTTCATATCCAAAACTTCAATGTAATTTTAAGCAGTATACTATACAAAAATTAAGTCTGGGTAACTCCGTAAAATTGTATGGAACCTGAAAGAACCATATAAAATAGTGTGTTTTTCTTCTGTTTAAATTTTTTTGTTAGACCTGATTTAACCACTTTTTTTGGAAATTAGCTTTATTTGGACTTTTGTTTTGTGCTTGATTTTTCTGGATTGATGGTTTATTTTTAAACAACAAAACCACACCATTGTAAATGGTTTTTCCAGGTTCCATACAATTTTACGAGGTTACCCAGATACCAGTCTTTTCTCGCATTAAATTTTTGGAGTGATTGTAGCTTCATAGTATTCCATATAAAAAAGAGTTTTTTTCTGTTTCGATTTTGATAAATTTCCGTCTATTGAAACATTGTACCCCGCAGCGCTCACACGTCACCCAAGATTTATTTCATTTTATTTTTTAAAATATTTTTATTGTTGCCATATGGCTGCTAATTAGTGGTAAGGATATTTTTTCGCTCTTCTCGTTGAAAATTAGTAATTTTTATAAAAAGGTAAGGAATTATAATTTAAACCAAAAAAATAACCACAAGAGAATGTGTATTACTGAATGAAGTTACTTAATATGTAATTCAGTAAGGAAAAAAAGTGTCACACAAGTACCCCAGTACCTAATGGGTAACTTAGAAAAAAACTGGTCGTTTTTCACATGAACAGAGGTTTAACTACGGGCAATAGAGCATATTCGAGAATAAAATTCAGGTGCGGGGGCAATTTAGCATCTACGTGCAAAAAATCAGCTCCAAATATTTACCACAGGAAAAAATTTTTGGGGGACCCCAAAAAAAAAAAAAAAACAAAAAAAAGTTAAGCAAATTAAGCTTATTAGTATGAAATTCAGGTATTTTTAGCAAAAGTTTTTAGGTTTTTAATATCAGAAAAATATGGGTAATATTTTAGTTATGTAAAATGTTTAGATTTTTAATTGGCTAAAAAACTATTAAAGGTTTTGTTGATTTCGATGACGCCATCAACAACGGTTAACCGCGCAGTGACTTAACCCATTTAATATAAGGGAAAGAGCGCTCCGCGCTCTTCCCTGATTAGTGTTCTGAAATTCAAGTAGATAAATGTCGAACAGTTTTCCCGATAAATAAATAAATAAAAAAATTTTTTTAGCTATAATATAGGTTTTTTCTCTGTAATTTCCGCGTTTTTTTGTATTTCTGCATTTCTTTTCATAAATTATGACTATAGTAGTGTTTTACGTTTTATACATTTTTAAAATTCCTATTTTTCATCTTATTATTTATAAAAAATTGTAATATTGTTTTTGTAAAAATCTTAATTCCTATTTTTATTTTTTATTTTTAAAAAAAGTAGTATTATTTTTTGTAGAAAAATTTTTTATCTTGCATGTATTGTAATTTTTCTTTTAATAACTTTTTAATATCTGTGGTGCATATTTTATATAGGCACCTTGCACTGAAAAAAAAATAAAAAATGCAATATACATAGTTGTCACCATAATGGATAATTACGGTACTCCTACTCTACTTATCTTTTAAAAAAACACAAACGCCCAGATCCAACACAAAAGAAAGAGGAAACACGCATTTAATACATAATGCGATCAATTCCTCGCCACTTTTGAGGGAGATATTCATACACAAAAAAAAGTAAATACGGTAATTTCGCGCGCTTTTTTGACAAAAAGATAAGTAGGAGATACGGTAATTTCGCGCGCTTTATTTTCGAACACAAAAAGGGGGAGACTACGGTAATTATCCATTATGGTAATACTTATGTGCATTGCATACTTCATGTATAAACTGCGTTTCAGTGCAAGGTGCCTATAGACACCTTGCACTGGAACTCGGTTTATACATGAAGTATGCAATATACATAAGCGTCACCATAATGGATAATTACCGTACTCCTACTTATCTTTTCGTAGTATGCAGATCAACGGATCGAAATTTCGCGCGCTTTTCTATCGTTGATATACCTCAACAATATGGGATGGAATTCTCACGCGCTTATAAAGATTAATAACCGTTACCCAAAAAAGAGTGAGTGGGAAAAAAGGTAATTTCGGCGCTTTCTATCGGTTGATCTGCATACTACGAAAAGATAAGTAGGATTGATACGGTAATTTCGCGCGCTTTCTTTGGTGATCTGCTACTCGAAATTGCGTACGATAATTTCGCGCGCTTTCTATCGGTTGCTCTGCATACTACGAAAAGATAAGTAGGAGTACGGTAATTAGCCATTATGGTGACACTTATGTATATTGCATACTTCATGTATAAACTCTTTCCTATGGGCCGGCTCCCCCGCGTTTCAGTGCAAGGTGCCGGCTCCCCTTCCAAAAGGCCCCCCCCCCAAGAGTCCTTGAAAAAAATTGCAGCTGGCACAAAAGAGTCCTGACACAAAAGAGTCCCGGCACAAAAGAGTCCTGGAGAAAATACGTTCATGCGACCAAGCGCTGCTAGGGCTGAGGTCGGCACAAAAGAGTCCTGGCATAAAATCAATTTTTAACAGCTGACATTCAATGAAAAAGTGTACGGAGGTAAAGCAACGAAAATATTAAGCCCCAGGCGCCTGTTAAGACACAAAAAAGTGGAGTAGAATAAGAAGTAAAAAAATAAATAAATAAAATAATAAATCAATAAAAATTTATTAATTTTTAAAAAGTGGCGCAGTAAAAACTTATACTGTAGCCATGTTTAACAACACTTAACCGGTATTTAACTATAAATGTTTTCCGGAGAAAACAGAATTTTTTAACTAAATTTTTTTAACGTGTACTTAAACGATAAAATAGCCTAAAATGCGTATAGAATAAATTAAAACATAATCAAACAAGTCTCTTCATCTGCTTGAAATGGCTGGCGTGCCCCGGAGCTTGATATTGAAGGGTAGAAAAATTACTTCTGTTAACTTTTCCTTTTTTTAAATCGCCTATTTTTTCTGCTTTAAAAGTAAAGTATACCACTTTAAAAATAAAAAATTGTTTAAAAAACTACACAAAAGATTTAAAAAACTATAAAGGTTACGATAAATATTCAAATGTATCGAAGAGAATTTCGCAATTATATTAGGAGGTTATGTTCGTTTTAGTAATAGATTCATCAATTAATATTTATTTAATGGTATATTCAATTCTTTTTATTACAATTTACTTTTTTATTAAAATTTACTTTTTTATTAAAATTTACTTTTTTATGTGTTTTTTATTCATTATATAACTACTTTTTAGGTATTTGTGGTATTTATTTTTATCTCACCTCCCATTATTAATTTAATCATCATGCAAAATCTTTCTGTACATTCGGAATTCTGTCGTAATCTTTTATAATATATTTAAATATGTTTATAACATATTTTTTTAATTTTTAACTTAAAACGAATTATAAAACAAATTTGTGATTATGCTAAAAGTCTTTAAGATTTAGAGGTTATTTAAAGCCATATTAAATTGAACACATCTGGTTGTCCTTACAATTACGACCAAAACACTTATTTGATAAAAATTGTAATATTTTAACTATGAACAAAAAATTTATCCCAACTAAAATACTTATTTAGACATGGTTTTGTGACTCAATTATGACAAAAAACACTAATTCAATATTATATAATTTATACCCAAACACAACACATGACACAACACAGCACACACACAAACCCAAACACATGTTTTTCTTATTTTTTAAATACTTTACAAAACTTCAAGCGTATTAATAACTAAATAATAAAAATACTACAAAACGTTGAATTTTTTACCGGCGTAATTCTTCACATAACCTCTTAAGAGGCTAATTAAAAAAACAAATAAAAAACTGGAAGACAGCTGAGGTGTGAACATTGTATCTCAGCCGTGAAAAATTGATTTTATGCCAGGACTCTTTTGTGCCAACTTCAGCGCTCGCAGCGCTTGGGCGCATGAATGCATTTTCTCCAGGACTCTTTTGTGCCGGGACTCTTTTGTGCCAGGACTCTTTTGTGCCAGCTGCGATTTTTTTCAGGACTCTTTTGTGCCGGGACTCTTTTGTGCCGGACCCCAAGGTGCCTATATAATTTTTATTTTTACTTGTCTTCTCATCATTTTAATTTTGCTTAATTTGTTATATTTTCCTATAGTTTATATAATTTTCATAGTTCCTCTTTTAGTATGTTCATAAGTTGTAATATTTATTTTATACCTAAATTTATAAGTATTTTGTCATTTTAATTAATTGCTTGTATTTGCCTTTTAGAATTTCTACTATTACTACTGATGATGAGTGCTGTCGTACTCGAAAGCTTTAATAATGCCGTACGGAATAAAAGTTTTATCTTTTGTTTTACTCGCAGTTATACGATTTAAATTCCCCAAGAATAAATCTCTCGCAACAATATTTATTATGTATTTTCAGGCGTAATTCTCAGACTGGGAAAACTTTTATTTTTACGTTTCACGTTTATGTATCATTAAAGCTTAATTTTGTAATGTTTTTAAAAGTGTTTGTAAGCTTAATTTATTAATATTATGTTTGTTTTAGTTTTTTTCTTGACGAAGAAACACTTTGTTTGCTTCAAAACGTAGAAATAAAAGTTTTACTTGTTTGAGGATTACGCCCGAAAATACATAATCAATACATATGAATCTTTAGAAATCTAATGAATTCCAAATTGTACATTATTTTATTTTCTTAAAGCTACAATATCAATATAATAAACAAAATATAGCCAATTTTTGCATATTTATTCATTGAGCTGAACTCGTCACAAAACATTTTGTTGGAAGTTTAAATTTAAAATAAAAAAAATAGTTGGATTTGGTGATTTATTAAAAAAAATGGCGTTAACCACAAGAAAATCCTAATTTTATTTCATCCATTGAAATATAGTCGTTAATGGAGTTTCCCCATGATAAACAACAGGCCGAGAGTAGTCAATAGAATATAATGATAAATTAATATAAATTTGTAGTTTTACGTTGATTCCAAAAGATCAGCGATTTTGCGGTTTTTGTCTAGTAATTGTATTTTTAAATATTTAAGACTTTTTTCATAATTTTTGTTATTATAGTCACCTTTTTCAAAACGTTTTCTAGTAAAGTTACGTTATACTTTTTCAATAAAATTAATGTCTTGTGTAAAATGTGGAGTCTATATCACACTTCTATATATTTTAAAATAGGTAAAGGTCACTTAATTGAAATATTTTCTGTAAGAGTTTTATTTCTGTAAACATTTTAAAGTCCAAAATACTCAAAGTTAATCAAAGGCTTTTTAAAAGAATACGAAAAAGTTATTTTAGAAAAAAATGCAAATAAAATTCTGCCCTTTATTCTGAGCGATATATGATAATTGTTTTGTGGACGATAGAAAACAATTTAGTTAAATTTTGCGAAACACTGACTAGTGCAGCCGTTTTCAAATCCACGGGCAATCGGATGTTCATCGAGTTCCAAAGCAGCGCACTGCCCACCAAACTTCCACCCACGGGCATCCCGCAGAAGAAGAATCTCAAACAGGAGATTGCCGAAAAAGCACTGCCCGTACTACAGGCCTCCTATAAAGGTAATTTTATCATTACAAAATTATTTTTAAAGTTTTTTTCGCCATTATTATAATAAATTTAAATTCCGGAAAAAATATAATTTTTTAGAGATTTTCTTTTGAAGCTAAATAATATCAGTAGAGATCATAAAATAAACGCGTTACATAAATTGTGTTTTTTGTCAAAACTACACGTAAGTAAAAAAGTACATAAATTTTCAATAATTAAAAAAAAAGATTGGTTTAGATATACTACAATTAACTTAAAACGTTGGCCTTAAATTGAACTCAACAAAATAAAAATAAAAACATAATAATATTGTATGAATATAAATTATAGTGAGATGCGGTGGTCATTTAAAAGGGGAAGAGGGTGAAATTCAGAGCCCCAACTATCCTGACGATTACAGACCGCAGCAAGATTGCGTGTGGTTTATTACCGTTCCTGAAGATTATCAAGTTGCCATTAAATTTACGCTTTTTAATGTAAGTGATAATTTTTTTGTTAATTTATTATAAAAAAATGGTGGTACACTTGTATGTATTCAAAGTTTTAGAATGTGCTTATTGTTTTGTGTAGTTTTTATTATATATACATATTTATTATATATACGCTTTTTAATGTAAGTGATAATTTTTTTGTTAATTTATTATAAAAAAAATGGTGGTACACTTGTATGTATTCAAAGTTTTAGAATGTGCTTATTGTTTTGTGTAGTTTTTATTATATATACATATTTAACGTAAATTGCTCGTATATTTACTGTAAATTTAAATTTTTTTAAGATACATTAATATATAAACTAAAATTTTTATTTCAATATATATTTTATGATGTATTTAAGTTCAAATGGTTTTGTGTAAACTACATGTACATATTTAATTCATTTTCAGGAATACTATCAGACTACTAAAGTCCATAATTTAATATAATTAATTTAATTTAATATTTAATTTAATATAAGATAAAAAAGAGACATTCAGTACAAATAGAACCAAACAAACACTTTTTGTGCACTGTGTAAAACAATTGACTTTTACCTATTTTGTTATAGACTAATAGTTCTAAATAAACGTCTTTTACTGTACGAAAAAAAAGAAAATTAAAAAAAAATCGTAGTATTCTTAGTTTCTTTAGTTTTGACCTATGCTTAATAAAAATTACTACACGATGATATGTTTCACTACGTTCAAATGCTTTAATATATCAGTTTCTGCTAAATTATTTTTAGTTTTTTAATTTAACATCACATTGGTTAAAAATCATCGCTAAAATAGTACTTTTATGAACAAGGATGTCGAATTAGCAAAAATAAAGTTGAAATTCGTGCTTTGAAACTAGTTTTAAAACTAGATAAATTTTATTTATGTTCTGGCTGTAAAACAATTAAAAATTTGAAAATTAGTTTCATAAAAGCCCATTCCAAACTTTTAAATGGAAGCAATTTTTGTAACTGAAACATTAAGACAGTGAGATTCAATCGCACTAATAGCGTCATACCTATAAAGCGGCAATATTTGAAACCGTAGAATGTACGAGACGCTCCCTGTTTCTCAATTTTTCTGCTACATATGATTGTCGCTGGTTGTCATTGTACCCTCTTTCTTCACTAAAAACCCTTATTCAAATCTAGTCTATTAGATTTTATTAACGATTGTTGGGAAATTTCCTCATATAACAAATATTTATTCTTAACGTTTCGAAACCACGTCGGGTTTCTTCTTCAGAAGTACAAGATCTAACAAAGTAGAATAGATATAAAAACTATATAAAAAAAGCAGTCGAATAACACATTTCGTCCTTGTAATCTACAATGTATTGTGTTTCACTCTTAAATTGAACGTGAGCCAGGTTAAAGAAAGTCTTTCTCGCGATGGGAAATTATTACCTAGTCACATTTTAATATTAACGATTGTTGGGAAATTCCCTCATATAACAAATATTTATTCTTAACGTTTCGAAACCACGTCGGGTTTCTTCTTCAGAAGTACAAGATCTCAATACGTTGGGTAAAAACCCAACAATATATCAGAGGAAATTACCCAACAATCGTTAATATTATTATGATTATTCCTCAAAAGTCACTGAAATCTATTAGATTTTAATTAAATAAGTTTATTAAATAATCTTATCTCATTCCAATAGAAGCATATTCCGATTTTTTTTTCATTAGACCTATATATTTTGGGCTGAACTGTAACTTAAGACTTTTCGTTTAGCTGGAACAACACAATGATTGTATTTATGATCGTCTGGAGATTTACGATGGACATGAAGAAAACGCACCACTTATTAACAAATCCTGCGGTCATCAGATACCCGGAAACATGAAATCCACTCGCAACAAAATGAAAATACACTTCTACAGTGATAATTCCGTTCAGAAAAACGGATTTGCTCTGAAATTTGTGCAAGGTTTACCTTAATCTATTAAGTGTTACAAGTTTTATAAACGTTCTGTAAAGTGGGGGTGTAAATAGCTTAATTTTAATTCCGGATGAATTTTCTTAAATTAAAACTTTTCTTGATTTGAATTTTAATGAATTTTTCTGAAAAATTGTTAAGTACGTACTATAATCAAAAATATATAACATAACAATAAAGGAAAAATATGTGATTTCATATATTTCTCTGACACATTGAGTGCTCTTATAAGGGCGCGCCCTAATAAGAGCTAGCTTTTATTAGGGCACTCAGATGTGCTAATTAGGGCCCTGTTTCTGTAAAGGGGGCCCTTATTAGGGCGTGTAAGAGCTCTTATTAGGGCGCGTCTTTATTAGCACACCATGGCCGTAATAAGGGCGCGCCCTTATTAGCGCACTTATCAATTTTCAAAAAAAAAAGATTATTTTTAAGTCTGTTTTATGCAACTGCTAGGGTAGTTGCGATGGCTCAGTGGTATTGATTCGGCCTAACACTGAGCAAGTGTCGGGTTAAAATCCCGCGGACGGTAAATTCGTTAGTTTTTCTTTACAAAAAAATTGTCAATCTTATTTTTTGTTTTATTATTTTTCTTTTAATTTAACATGATTAGCCCACCAAAAAAATAGTAGTTTATTTTTGTTTTGCTTTTTGAAATTTATACTTGCATTTGGTAAACAATTAAGTAGTTTAGCATTCCAAATTTTTTTTTGTTCAAACGGAAAAGGTGTGAAAAGTTTATTTTGTTGAAAATTATGGAATGACCCTAAATAATTAGGACCCTCGTAGTAAAATCATATTTCTTAAAAAAAACAACTGTTCCGTGCTCCCTTATATTTTTTTCTTTAAAATTAAGACTATTCGCATTTTATTTAATGCACACAAGTATATCTTATCATTAAAAAGCAAGTATAAGGTAAGTATTTATTTATTTTCACAAAACTAACACTAAACGAATTAGTTTTAAATTTGTCATTATTATTTAGCTCATATTTCAACAGGATTAACATTTAAAAATTTTTTACGTTAGTTTTCTATTGTTATGGTGTACCAAATGCGATAAGTATAATTTCCAAAACACAATAACAAAAACAAACGACTATTTTTTGGTGGGCTACTCATGTTAAATTAAAAGAAAAATAATAAAACAAAAAATAAGATTAACAATTTTTTGCAAAGAAAAAATTTAAATAAACTACCGACCGCGGTATTTGAACCCGTCACTTTTCTTAGTGGTAAGCCGAATCGCTACCACCGAGCTATCGCAGCTGCGATAACAGTCGCACAACACAGACTTATAAATAATCTTTTTTTTTTGAAAATCGATAAGTGCGCTAATAAGGGCGCGCCCTTATTAGGGCCATGGTGTGCTAATAAGGGCGCGCCCTAATAAGAGCGTGCTCTTATTAGAGCGCGCCCTTATAAGAGCTCTTACACGCCCTAATAAGGGCCCCCTTTCCGAAACAGGGCCCTAATTAGCACATCTGACTGTCCTAATAAAAACGCGGTCTTATTAGAAATATATGAAGTCGCATATTTTTCCTTTATTATTATGTTATATATATTTGCTATAATTAGTTGAAAAAAACAGTGTTTGACTAATAGGTGCATTTTCAATTGAATTTTTACAAAAAAAATACAAAAAATAATAGGCGATTTTTTGTAAATATATAAATAACTACTGCTTCATAATTAGAAAAAAATGTACTTGTCTAAAATATCTTACTTTTATATGACTAAACATGTTATGAAATTAAAACTTCTAGAATTCGACGAGTGCAAATCATCAAATCACGGTTGCGAGCACAAGTGCGTGAATACCCTGGGAACTTACAAATGCGAATGCGACATCGGCTACGAGCTTATGTCAGATGGCAAATCCTGCGAAGGTATAATTTCTTAATTATTTAAGAAATTTGGAACCGAAGAAATTGTTTGTTTGTTTTTAGAAAGTCGAATAATCATTTATATATTCGACGTTAATTTATTGCGGCGTTATAGGCATACAAACTATATAAATATTACCTCTAAACAAATGTGAATGGTTATCACTTTAGAGGTTTTAGCAGTTGAAGAGTTTAAGACAAGCTAAAAAATTGCATCTGATTAGAAAAAGCCGTCTACAGATTTTTCGTTTTTCTAGAGCGATTGTATAGTAATAATTATGTTTTTTTGTCAAAATAAATTCGGCTTTTATGCATTAAAGGTAAATTCAGTTAACATAAAAGAAAACTGAGTTTTTCCAACACTTTTTTATGTGATTTGGATAGTTTAACATATTTTTTTACTTTTTATATAAACGGAAGTTTAACATTAACGGGTATTTTAACCAAAAAAATAATTGTTCTATTGCTGTTAAATTTACCGAACGCGGATTTTTAAAATTCAACGACAGCAAAGATTAATAATAAAATAAATGTGTTTTTTTTTAAATATAAATTCCGAAATATAACTTACTTTGTTATTTTATAGAATAGATCGGAATAAGCGTCTTTTACTGTACGAGAGAGGATACAAAAAAAAATAAAATAAAATTTTAAAAAATCTTAGCTTTCTTAGTTTCTAAAATTTAAACCTACACTTCTTATAAATTGCTACACGATGATATGTTTCACTACGTTAAAGGGCTGTAATATATCAGTTTGTGCTAAATAAGTTTTTGTTTTTTAATTAAACGTCACAATAGTTTAAAATCACAACTAAAATAGTATTTTCCTGAACAGTGATTTCGAATTAGTAAAAATAAAGATGAAATTTGTGCTTTTAAACTAATTTTAAACGTACATAGGTTTTTTTAATGTTTTGCTTGTAAAACTATTCAAAATTTAAAAATTAATTTTAAAAAGTCCATTCCAAACTTTTAAATTAAGCATTTTCTGTAATTGAAACATGAAAAAAACCAGAAACCAAGCGCGCCAGCAGCGCCGTACCTACGAAGCGGCAAAAAACTAAAAATCCCCAAAAAATGCTTTTGTTTTTGCAATATTTAAAAAGTACTTAAGAAATTTTGAAGAGAAGGGGGCGAGATATTTTAAACCGTAAAGTGTACTAGTCGCTCGCTGTTTCTCAATTTTCCCTATACATATAATTGGCGCTAGTAGTTATTGTACCCTCTTCCTAACACTAAAAAACCCTTATTCCGAACTAGTCTATAGTGTTTTTTTTTCTTTTTTTAGATGCCTGTGGTGGATACATAAGAAAAGAAAATGGAACCTTGTATAGTCCAAACTTTCCAAACGTGTATCCCAAGGACAAGAAATGTATTTGGGAAATTGAGGCCAATCCGCAGTTCAAAATTACTCTTAATTTTACACAGTTTCAATTAGAAGGCGTACCAGTAAGTCTGATTTTTTTTGTAATTTATTATAACGGTCAGGGGCCGGTCCACTAAAGGCTGGTTCATACTTATGACAAAACGTCCTTTGGACAAAGTCCAAAGGACAATTTTAGAAAAGCCAAAACGTCCTTTGGAATTTTTCCTCGGAACGAAGTATGAATGCTACTTGAAATTTGTCCTTTTGACAAAATCCAAAGGACAAAATCCAAACGGAACAGTCCAAAGGACAAAAAGTATGAACACTTTGTCTTTTGGACTCTGTTTTTTGGACTTTGTCCTTTGGAAAAAATCCAAAAGACAAAGTCCAAAGGACCATTTGACGCTGTGTTTGTCCTTTGGACTTTTTCCAAAGGACGTTTTGTCATAAGTATGAACCAGCCATAACGGCATGTTAACTACCGCCTAAGTTAGTCGATTACTAAAAACAGCTTTTATTGCTTGAATTTTTTTCAAGGTAAAATTTCAAAATTCTTCTGTTTTAAGTAAAAAAACATGATATTTTAACAATATGATGCATATTTGTTTTAAACACAAGCTAATATTAGTTATAATTGGATTTTAAAACCGTTTTTTAATTAAATTATTTCATGGGTGGTGCGGGAGCACCACGAGGCAATTTAGCCCCGCGGCGCCGCGCCAACCATTATTAGAGAACGTGGGTAAATTTTGAAATTCAGAACCTTGTTCTTCTTCGTATTTTTATTATTATTATCATTATTATTCCAACGCTCAATCCTTAAAAACGATATTCCTCATTCGTTACTGATCGATCAAAAATAAACGCATGGGCTCATTAAAAAGAAGAAAAAATTACGCAACTTTCTTAGGAAGCACTTTTTTATTTAGGTCCTTATTATCGATTTATTGATCAAAATAAAAAATTGAAAAAAATAGACAAATAAAAACTCCCAACCGCTCAATAATAGCCTTTTGGCAACAATAAGAATTGTACTGAGCAGACAACAACAGCCCCTCATAGAAACCGCACAAAAATAGCAGAAGACGGTGCTCGGTTTCAATTGGTGGCGGAAACCAAACCAGTTCAAAGCACCATCTACTTCAACCGCGCGGAAAACGGCGAAAAACAACAAAATACTTTTTTTTAATTCTTGCATTACTGATGACAAAATTAATACAAAGTTTTTTTTTTAAAAAAAGAATAATAAGCATCGGTGGCGAATTGACGCCACGCGGCGGTTCAGCCCCACAGCACCGTGCACACTATAATTGGAGAACTTTGGGAAAATTTGAAAAAAAGAACGTTTGTAATTTATGTTCATCTTCTTCTACTTATTATTATAATTCTAACGCTTATGATCTTAAAATATATGTTCTTTCATCTTTTACGTGGCGATATAACCCTGCGGTACCTGTGGAAAAAGCCAACTTTATATTTGGAGAACGTAGGTAAACTTTGTAATTAATGTTCGTCTTCTTCTTATTATTATTTTTAATTTCAAGCTATAAAATTCAACTTTCGAAATTGTTGATAATTTTAAAATTCTTAATAACACAATTTAAATTCATATTAATAATGATCAAGCACTATTAGAAATTTATATCATTCCATAGCTAAATAACGTGGGTAAATTTTGTAATTTAAATTCATCTTCTTCTTATTTTTTATTTTTATTTATTATAAAAGATATTATCGATAGCGCGGGAGTGCCACACGGAGATTAAGCCCCACGCGTCGCGCAAACTATAATTAAAGAACGTAGGTAAATTTAGTATTATGTTCTTCTTCTCCTTATTATTAATAAATAATTTTTCAAACACTTATGTATATCTTAAAACCAGTATTCCTCCCTTGTTACTGATTGATCAAAAAACATGGGCTCTTTGTAAATCGTGAAAAATTGCGCAATAATTTTCTTAGGAACTTCTTTTTATTGTTAAATAATATGTGTACTATACAAAATATTAAAACTGTTAAAAAAAGTATATCTCGGCAACAAAATGATTATAAACATATGTCATTGCGCAGCTAAAACTATTTTTCAATTTAATTCAAAAACAGTGGTAGACTAGCCTTGAAAAATTCTGTAAGAATAGAGCAGGAAAAAGGGGCGATTTTCCCCGGGCGTATGTTTAGACAGAAAAGATGTGGACTATTCTGAGATGGACATTATTTGGACTATAGGAAATTTGCATTTGGTTTGGGCAGGTGCTCACTATATAAAAATTTTTTACCAAATGATAATGATTTGTTTATACATTGATCTAATCACAAAGCACTGTTGCATTTTTTTTAGTCTGATGGATTGTCAATTAAAAAAATCATACTCACAGCAATCTTTGACAAGCGCGAAATCGCCACTTTTTTAAATTTATAGTTGTTTTTTACACATAAAAATACAGCCTTCTAATTGAAAAAGTGGCGCTTTCGCGCTTGTCAAAGATAGCTTTGAGTATGATTTTTTCAATTGACATTTCATCAAACTAAAAAAAATGCAAAAGTGCTGTGTGATTAGATCAATGTATAAACAAATCATTATCATTTGGTAAAAAATTTTTATATAGTGAGCACCTGCCCAAACCAAATGCAAATTTCCTATAGTCCAAATAATGTCCATTTCAGACTAGTCCACATCTTTTCTGTCTAAACATACACCCGGGAAAAATCGCCTCTTTTTCTTGCTTTATTCTTAGAGCATTTTTCAAGGCTAGTTTTATATTGTTTTCTTATTTAACCGTGGAAAAATCATTTATATTTTGATTAATTACTACAAAATATATTTAAACTAAAAACTAGTAGGGTATCTGACTTAATTTCGGCCAGGCCTTAATTTCGGCCACTAATTTAGGGTGTTAGAAAATTGGCTTATTTGTAAAGCACAATAGAACTAGCACAAAAGTAACTGGATGAATGTTGAATAAAGTGTTTTTGCAAAACTTTATATTTGTGTTATTTTGCATTATCAACATTTTCATTTCAAAAATTGATTTTTTTGTGATTTTCTTAATTTTTGCTTTGTGTTTAAACTGCATCAAATTTAGAACGAAGCACTACATAACCTTAAAATATCTCGTTTGACTTTTTTGACGTTTTTTTAAGCCAAAAAAATTCAACAAAAAATGCGGGTTATTCAAACTTGTTCTTTTAAGGTTTTGACATAATTATTTAAAGTCTTGCTAATAACTATTAAAATTTGCAAACGGGAAAAATTAAGTTATATATACTAAGAACAATACCTAAGGATAAATTTGCAACCTTTAAAAATTTTTATTGTTCGTTTTGGCAATAGTTATAGCAAGTTTTTTCTAGGTGGCCAAAATTAATGGCTCGCGCCTTAATTTCGGCCACTATAAAAAAGACTTTAAACCTCCATTGATTTTTAAGTGTAACAGAAATTTTAAAATTTTGCACTGGAATAACAAAAATAGCTATCGTTTGATTTTTAGATCAAATCTTGGGTCGATTGGAAAAACTTAAAAAAACTTATTCACAAAATAAAAAAAGGTGGCCGAAATTAAGTCAGTTACCCTATAATAAAACTAATTAATTTTAGCATGGTGAAAATAGCTAGGTGGTAAAGTAACCACTCGTTCTTCGAGAAAATATCATGCGGAAAGAAACACGTGACGCAACTTAATAATAATTGGTTACATCATCACTCACAACTTTTTTTTATTATATTTTATTCACGCGCGTTCACGTTCATTCTTCATGTCTTTCTGACGGGAAGCGTTTCCGCCCTGAATTTCAGCCTGAAAGATTTTAACTTTAATAAAAAAAACATTTAAAATAATACCTTTTTTATAACCGGCTAACTTGACCGGTAGTTCCCTAAAGGTCGGTCTTTCGGCCGCTGACCCGTCAGGAGCTATACTAGTCACTTTAACAAAGTCGTACTCGCAGTTTTTCTAAATCAAAACAGTTTTTCTCAGCTTTATTTTTATTTTCCTGCTATATCGGCTTGTAAATAACTCAAATCTTCCTGATGACGAGTTTTTTATGGAGAATCACGACGGTACACAAAGGTCTTGCAAAGATATAAAAATAATTCGTATATGACGTTGGTTAACGAAAAAAAAAACAAGATCATAATAAAGGAAAATCACATAAACATAAAACGAGTTTTCTGAAAAAAAGAACAGACGGTTGGTGCATATTTTATTCCTCCTTATTTTTTCCAGTCTTATACAAATTATTTTCAATTCTTCTCGAAACCTTTGTATACATTGAATTCACCGTCGTGATTCTCCATTATCAATTACAGTTTTTTATTTATTCAAACGTGTTTTTTTTTATTTAGAAAAGATTATAAAAAATTATACATTTATTCTATCATTATTGTATGTGTTTGTGCATAATGTAGTTCAACCATTCTGATTTCTTTTATTTTCTACTTTTAGTTTTCAATCATTTTTTTTTCAGGTAAACGGATTAGATATACAAACAAAATAAAGTTTCCGTTCCCTTGTCAAGAAACATGCCAGCCAGTGTACTAACTGATTTAACTGCATCTTTCCCCCCCAAAAAAAATCTTTCTCTTGCTTTATTCAGAATCTTTCCTTTACAATATTCATTACCAACAAAACCAATAAATACCGTTGTTTGTTCTAGTAACTAAAAAACGTCACAGACTAGTTTGTCTTCAGGAGCCAGTCAGTTTGGCTTCAGGCTAGTTTGTATGTTAACTACCGGTCAAGTTAGCCGGTTATAAAAAAGGTATTATTTTAAATGTTTTTTTTATTAAAGTTAAAATCTTTCAGGCTGAAATTCAGGGCGGAAACGCTTCCCGTCAGAAAGACATGAAGAATGAACGTGAACGCGCGTGAATAAAACAGAATAAAAAAAGTTGTGAGTGATGATGTAACCAATTATTATTAAGTTGCGTCACGCGTTTCTCTTCCGCATGATATTTTCTCGAAGAACGAGTGGTTACTTTACCACCTAGCTATTTTCACCATGCTAAAATTAATTAGTTTTATTACAGGGGTAACTGACTTAATTTCGGCCACCTTTTTTTATTTTGTGAATAAGTTTTTTTAAGTCTTTCCAACTCAACCCAAGATTTGATCTAAAAATCAAACGATAGCTATTTTTTGTTATTCCAGTGCAAAATTTTAAAATTTCTGTTACACGTAAAAATCAATGGAGGTTTCAAGTCTTCTTTATAGTGGCCGAAATTAAGGCGCGAGCCATTAATTTTGGCCACCTAGAAAAAACTTGCTATAACTATTGCCAAAACGAACAATAAAAATTTTTAAAGGTTGCAAATTTATCCTTAAGGTATTGTTCTTAGTATATATAACTTAATTTTTCCCGTTTGCAAATTTTAATAGTTATTAGCAAGACTTTAAATAATTATGATGTCAAAACCTTAAAAGTAACAAGTTTGAATAACCCGCATTTTTTGTTGAATTTTTTTGGCTTAAAAAACGTCAAAAAGTCAAACGAGATATTTTAAGGTTATGTAGTGCTTCGTTCTAAATTTGATGCAGTTTAAACACAAAGCAAAAATTAAGAAAATCACAAAAAAATCAATTTTTGAAAATGAAAATGTTAATAATGCAAAATAACACGAATAAAAAACTTTGCACAAACACTTTTTTCAACATTCATCCAGTTACTTTTGTGCTAGTTCTTTCGGCTTTACAAATAAGCCAATTTCCTAACACCCTAAATTGGTGGCCGAAATTAAGGCCTGGCCGAAATTAAGTCAGATACCCTACTATTTTTTAGTTTAAATATATTTTGTAGTACTTAATCAAAATAAATGATTTTTCCACGGTTAAATAAGAAAATAATATAAAAAGACTAGCCTTGAAAAATGCTCTAAGAATAAAGCAGGAAAAAAGGGCGATTTTTCCCGGGGTGTACGTTTAGACAGAAAAGATGTGGACTAGTCTGAGATGGATATTATGTGGACTATAGGAAATTTGCATTTGGTTTTCTCAGCTGCTCACTGAATAAAAATTTCTACAATATGATAATGATTTTTTTATACATTGATCTAATCACACAGCACTGTTGCATTTTTTTTAGTCTGATGAAATGTCAATGGAAAAAATCATACTCACAGCAATCTTTGACAAGCGCAAAATCGCGATTTTCAATTAGAAAGCTATATTTGAATGTGTAAGAAACAACTATAAATTTGAAAAAGTGACGATTTCGTGCTTGTCAAAGATAGCTGTGAGTATGATTTTTTCAATTGACATTTCATCAGACTAAAAATAATGCAACAGTGTTGTGTGGTAAAATCAATGTATAAACAAATCATTATCATATGGTAGAAATTTTTATTCAGTAAGCATCTGGGCAAACCAAATGCAAATTTCCTATAGTCCACATAATGTCCATCTCACACTGGTGCACATCTTTTCTGTCTAAACATACGCCCGGGGAAAAATCGCCCTTTTTTTCTGCTCTTTTATTATAGCATTTTTCAAGGCTAGTCTACCACTTTTTTGAATTATAAATTAAAAAATAACCTAATAAACTATAGTTTTAGCTGCGCAATGACATATGTTTATATTCATTCCGTTGCCGAGATATGCTTTTTTAACAGTTTTAATATTATCAATAGAATACATATTATTGATCAATTAGAGTAGTAGTAATTAATATAGTAATCCCTAAAAATTATTGCGCAATTTTCTATGATTTCCAAAGAACCCATGTTTTTTTGATCATTCAGTGACGAGGGAGGAATACTGGTTTTAAGATATAAGCATTTGAAAAATAATATATTAATAACAAGGAGAAGAAGAACATAATACTGAAATTTACCTACGTTCTTTAATTATAGTTTGCGCGACGCGTGGGGCTTAATCTCCGTGTGGCACTCCCGCGCTATCGATAATATCTTTTATAATAAATAAAAATAAAAAATAAGAAAGAAGATGAATTTAAATTACAAAATTTACCCACGTTATTTAGCTTATGGTATGATATAAATTTCTAATAGTGCTTGATCATTATTAATATGAATTTAAATTGTGTTATTAAGAATTTTAAAATTATCAACAATTTCGAAATGAATTTTATAGCTTGAAATTAAAAATAATAATAAGAAGAAGACGAACATTAATTACAAAGTTTACCTACGTTCTCCAAATATAAAGTTGGCTTTTTCAACAGGACCGGATGTTATATCGCCACGTAAAAGATGAAAGAACATATATTTTAAGATCATAAGCGTTAGAATTATAATAATAAAGTAGAAGAAGATGAACATAAATTACAAACGTTCTTTTTTTAATTTTTCCAAAGTTCTCCAATTATAGTGTGCACGGTGCTGGTCGGGCTTAAACCGCCGCGCTGCGTCAATTCGCCACCGATGCTTATTATTCTTTTTTTAAAAAAAAAACTTTGTATTAATTTGTTATTTAGAAAATCAGCAATACGTAATGAAACGAAGACGTTACATAGTAATAAAGCGTTTAGTAATTACAACTAAAGCCAGACATTATGTTTTTAGGTATTATAAAATTTTAATAGCTGTATCTGTATGTAATTACATACAAGCTGTTAAATAGAAGCTATTAAGTAAAAAATTGCTTATCAGTAATTTTAAACTCGGGTAATTTGATTTAAATTTTGATCGCAGTATTTTTGATTATTAACATATCACCTAGCAATAGATAAAGTTATTTTAAATTCTAATAATTTGACTTATGGTTGGGGAGGAGGAATCCTCCTCCCTGACCATGGAAATAGTGGAGGTGGAGGATCCCTCCCAACCAATTCTCCTGGAGGATCCCTTTCCTATTTATTTAGTGAAAATACTTATATATTAGTTTTATTTAAATTTGATATGAATATAAAACAAAATATGCTTTTTAAAATTAAGTTTATATTAGATAACGAGATTAAATTGTGCCACCTCCCTACGGTTTTCTAAGGCTCGTCTCAAAGAGCAATCGAATTGTAAAAAGAACTGTCCATGGAGCGAATTGTCCAGGAAGCGAATTGTACCCAATGAAGTGCATGTGTTATAAAAAATGCGTTTCTAAAAAAACCAGAAGCAAGTTGTCCAGGGAGCGAATTGTCCCGGTCCCGGTTTTTTAATTAACGATTAAGGGAATGCTTACTAAATTTAATTAAATTATGATTCCGTTTAACCTAAAAAGTGGAGTAACTTAATTAATAAATAAAAATTTTTAAAATTCGTTTTTTGGGAACAAATTCTTAATTTATACGCAAATAAAATCTAACTGACCTCGATAATTTCAATATTTAATCGACTATTTAACAAGAAAATCATTCAAAATTTTTAATAAAAGCGGTTTTTTAATGAAGATTGAAACCCATATTTTAATAATTATTTATCATATTACTTATAGGCAAATACAATCTAGCTGACCGCGATATTTGCAGTATTGAATCGACTATTTAACAACAAAATCATTTAACATTTTTCACTAAAGCGGATTAATAACAAAGATTAAAAACTTAATTTTTTTTCACTATTTTAAAGCGGATTAATAACAAAGATTAAAAACTTAATTTTAATAATTATTTAACAAATTACTTAATTTGTAGCCCAAATGCAAATTTTTTAGGGGCTAAAGTTGGTTAATTTTTGTATATCTTGTAAAAAGGTGGAATTAAAAAAAAATTCTGCGTTCTTATTTGTTTTTTTTTACGTCATTACAGCACAATTTTAATTGGTCCCCTCATGTCTGCATTCTAATTTTCAGCGTCAGCCAGATATAATTCAACCATAAATGCATAAACCTAAATGCAAAATTTTTAGGGGCTAAAGTTGGTTAATTTTTGTATATTTTGTAAAATGTGGAATTAAAAAATATTCTGCGATCTTATTTGTTTATTTTTAAACGTTATAACCGCACAAATTTTAATTGGTCCGCTCATGTATGCATTCTGATTTTCGCGGTCAGCCAGACATAATGTAACCATAATTTATTTAACAAAGAAAACTCACCGTTAACCAGGCTCACTTTATGCGTATTAAAAAAAAACTTTCATTTATATTTTTAACTAAAAACTAAAAACTTATTTAATTTATTTTTAGTGTTTGTTATTTTTTGGTTTTAAATTTAAACTTAAAAAAATAACATAAAAACAAAAGAAAAGTAACATTCAAATGTGTAACAGTAAAAATGCGGGAATTCAAAAAAAAGTCTGGGTTCCAAATCATTTTTTTTAAACCTCATCATAACTCAAAACAGCATAATTTTAATTGGTCCTTTCATGATCCCAGATTTTTGAAATTCGCCCGATATAACTAAACCATAGTCAAAAATATATAAATCAAAGAGAATGTCGGAAAATTTTCCACCAAGATTTTACTAGAAAAACAGCACGTGCGCAACTTTTTGCGACTTTTCTTGCAAAAATCCGCCATTTTTGCCAGTTTTTTCGCGCAGCGATATTTAATGCAGTGCAGTTTTGGTTTTTTGCAAAAAAAGGCTACTTTCTGATTATTAAAAACCGTTACAACACCAAATGAGACGGGGTATTAAATTAAATAAAACTTTAAAATAGTTTTCAAGAGGTTTTGCTCAAATATATAGCTTATGGTCAAAAGCGTCTTTATTTGTGTTTTCTTTCACTTGGGAAACGTGACTTCGTGGTGTTTGTTACAATTATGCAAATTATTCGCTAGAAATTTTTCCTATCTAGAAATGTATTGCGACTGATTACAACGAGCACAAAGAGTTGAGGAAGAAGAGATTTTGATGTTGGCGGTTCTTTTTATGTCAGTTATCTCTCTCAAAGTTCAAATTTTGTTTTTGAGGATTTAGATTCTGGCTGGTTTATATTCTATTGGCATTTTATTATTATAATTTATTATTTTATTTTTGGTATTTTTTTTATGTAATAATAATATGTTCCTGTTTTTACCAGTTTTGACTTTAGCTGGTAAGTTTTAGTAATTTTAATAAATTTAAATAGTTTCATAGAAAATTCTTTATGGAGAAATTTTGCAATTTGTTTCAAATATATAAAGTGAACAAAGTTTTATTTTTTTCAGTGATTTTTTTACTGAACTGGAAAACTTTTTTTGAATGTGTAAATGTTAGCTTTTGAACGCACAAGGCAAGAAGCATAAGCTAACTCTTTCGATTTTGGTTACAATCGCCAAAAAAATCCATACTAGGTAAGACGTGTAGCAATACGTAACTGAACGAAGTGCTACATA